>LBNU01018418.1:19220-46429 GCA_014162995.1 Artemisia annua | reverse complement strand
AGTTTTCTTCTCATCACTTAAATCTTTCGCAATTATGACGGGTAATTTATCATCACCCTCCAAAAATGCGTATTCAAGATGAGGTGGTAATTCCTTGAGCTCGACCTCAGGAAATTCATCAGTTTTCTCAAAAGATTTGATTTCCTCATTATGAAGTTTTATGGGAGGGAGTGGAGGAGAATTGTCCTGATTCAACAATTTCTCAAGAAGAAGAATATCTCCCTCCGGATCAATCTCACTGTTATCAATCCCCTCAGGAACTGAATCACTTTTGAGAAAAGCTTCGATCTCTTCCAAAATGAAGTCACTTCCCTCAAACGGAGTGAGAGAAGGGGAAGAGTGGACAATGATAGGATGAGAAGATGGAGTGGGATCACCACTCGAAGAATTATGAACATAACCAAGAACTTCTTGCGAGTACTCCTCTGAAGCAACATCAATGACATCTATTCGGTTAACTGATTCAGAGTCATAATTTGAGGAGTACCTTGAAGTTTGGTCAAGGTTAAAGGTGATAGCTTCATTACCCACACGTAATGTGATTTCTTGCTCAAATACATCAGGATTGAAATTACCAGGTGGTCCAGGGTTGAAATTACCCTGACCTTGTATTCTGTTAAAGTTTCCTTGGTTTTGGAAACCTTGATTTTGGAAACCTTGGCCTTGATTGAAGTTACCTTGGTTTTGATAACCTTGGTTCATTTGGTTCTGGTTTTGGTTACGGTTTTGGACATTTTGGTTTTGATTAAAACCAGGTGGTCCAGGGTAGTGGTTAGGACGATAGCTCGGGTCCATCTGAGGACGGTATTGGTTACCTCCTTGATTGGAAGGACCGACTATCGCATGAGCTTCAAACGGGTTACCATCGGTGGCCATACAATTGTAATATGCGTGAGGGCCACAACATGTAACACAGACTTCCACTTTTTTAACTTCAGCAGGAGAAGAAGTTTGAGTGAAAGAGACTTTCTTTTGGTTAGATAGAACCAAAGCTTGAATGGCTTCCGTGAGCTTGTCAATCTTAGCATCGGTGCTAGATTAACTCACGGCCGATGAAGAAGAAGGGCCAACACTCACTTGGGAAACAACCGGTTTGCTTCGTGTAGTGCGGACCTTAGATTTGTTTTCGATGATCGCTAAAGCTTCTTTTGTGGTTTTACTCAGGAAATTACCTCCCGCGGAGGCATTAAGAGAATCCTGATCAACTTGGCTCACACCATTGTAGAAAGTGTCGAGTTGCATCAACTCGGAGAAACCATGGTGAGGACATTTGCGAAGCAATTCTTTGAAACGACCCCATGATTCAATAAATGATTCATCAAATTTCTGAGTGAACTTGATGATCTCATTTTTAAGACTCGTGGTCTTGGAAGGAGGATAGAATTCATTCACAAATTTCTTAACCAAATCCTCCCATGTTTCAATCGACTGAGGGGGTTGTTTTTCAAGCCAAATCCGGGCTTGCCCCTCGAGGGAGAATGGGAAGAGAAGAAGTTTGATTGCATCCGAAGGGACATTCTTGTATTTGATGGTAGATGTGATCTTGTTAAACCATCGAATGTGAGCATGAGGATCGTCCCTCTCAAAACCATAGAATTGACTTGAGGTTACAAGATTAAGTAACCCGGTTTTGAGCTCAAAACTATCAGCCACGATGGCTGGAACAACAATGGCATCTCCATAACCCTCGATGGGTGCTTGGAGAAGCTCATTCATAGGAAGATCTGCCATGATGACAGAAGTTGTGGAAACAGTGCGGATCTCAGATCCGACTGTTGGTGCTGAACGTCTACGGTGTCTTCGAGGAATTCTTACAAGCTCGCGTAATGGGCTCGTAGACCTAGAAGAACGAGTGCGCATGCACTAGGGATAAAACCAATCAAAACAAAATCGAGGCAAAACGACAGTGAACTTAAACCAATAATCACAAATGAATGGCTTCTTTAGAAAAGGTACACCACTCACAAGGATACAATGGCAAGTTTTAATCTTTTGTTTGGGAACTTTATTAATGTTCACACCCCCAGTTGGTAGGTGTTCTGTCTTGGTTTGCGACGGTTTATTTTTATGTAATTATTATTCACAAGAAAAAAGGAGAATGTTTTTGGGTTTTTTGTGTGTGAGTGAAAAACTTTGGGAATTATTTTTGGTGTCGTTCCGTTATCCAAAATCATATTTCTTTAAGAATCACCTTAAAAGAGATCTGATATAGAAAACGTTACGATCTGTTTTGTTTGTTTTTGATTTTTTTTTGGTATTGTTAACACTTTAGGAAAAGTGTTAATGACTTTTTTTATGTTTTTGATTTAAAATTTACAAAAGTGATGGAATTTTTACAGTGATGATGGTGAAAAACCACTAATCTCTAAGACGCTGCAGATACGCGCACACCTCCCCGGCAGCGGCGCCAAAATTTGATTGGCCTCGAACAGTCAACCAATATCGACCAATATAAAACTTAAAGGGTATAAACGGATTATTTTCATAAATACAAACCCTATTTTGAGTTAGAAGTATAACACAATACTAGGGAGCTTCATGCGAGGAGTACTATGTGGATATTTCATTTTGAAGAGTTTGCTGGGTTTACGATTTAAAGTGCCCTGGCTCCTCAAATGATTATTGCATATACTTCTGAGTTATGATGGCCCGAATGGTGTTATGTTATAACTAAACCCTAATAACAACATAATTCAATAGTAGGGAGCTTCGTGTGAGGAGTATTAACTTCTGAATTATGATGGCCCAAACGGTATTATGTTGATAACATAATACAATAGTAGGGAGCTTCATGTGAGGAGTCATATACTTCTGAATTACGATGACTCGAACAGTGTTATGTTATATATAAAAACCCTAAGAGTGATTAGTTAAGAAAAACCTAGACTAAGACTTGACATACACCCAGCTACACCAACCCAGGATACGTGAGTGAGTTGTCTAAACCCCTACTTTAATTTACTTAAAGACCCAGGTGAGTTTTCATAGCCTCACACCTTTTAAACGCTTTCTAAATGCTTTACAAACCCTGTGAGGGGGATACATGCTTTAACCGAATACAAGTCTTTTTCTTTAGTTATTGCACGAGTAAACAAACTGCCACTACTACATAACTAAAATTCATGAATCTAATTGTTTGGGATATTTTACCCACGCGAACACGAGTATAGTTGATAGATCTATTGGAGTTTGACAACTCCCGTTGGTATTAACACCTCTCTGGGTGGTACCAATAAGTACTATACTTGAACCCATTGAAGGATTAACTTTGGCAAGTTATCCTTCCCATCCCCTCATGTTGGGTCTGCAGCCCACATGACCCAGATTGTTAACGTGTGGTTCATGAGCTTAGTGCAATATACCTTCTATCACAAAACTTTTCCACACATAGGGTTTAAGCGGAACCCTGTGGAACTTGTATTCACTAACTATCTATTTAAACCTATGACTCTCACTCAACATACGTGTTGACTTTTAAGCATGTTATCCTAGGTAATTAGGCACTATAGGAACCCTGGCACGGAGAAGTACTGGACATGAGAATGTCCAGTATAGTTATCATTCATCAGTTTTGTGTCTAAACCCGTATCTTAGGGACCTCTCTTTTGGTAAAAGTATATCTTTTACTGTAATAACTCTGATGAATAAATGAATGATAACATCTTTTTCAAAAACGTCTCTTTTCGTGTCGTTTTCTATATCTTGTCTTTGCTTCCATGAAGTAATACCCCAAAGTCTTAATCCGCTGCGATCAGAGAAAAATGGGGGTGTTACAGATTGGTATCAGAGCGTTGGTTATAGAGAACAAAAGGATTTTCCTAAACTATAACCACTTTTTTAAAGGTCCTCCGTGCCACTAGAATCCCCGAACTTGCCTTTAGACTCCCGGCTTGCCTTTAGGTTAGGATTCCTAGACTTGCCTTTAGGTTAGAACCCCCGAATTACCTTTAGGATAGATTTCCCACTATTGCCTCTAGGATAGAAACCCCACTATTAGTATTGCCTCTAGGATATACCTACTTAGGTTAGAGTTATGCTAAGATATTCTTTCGGGTATTACAGTTAGATATGTCATCCTTTAACAATCCTATCATCGTGTTGGATACCGACGATACGGATACTTCATCCGATAGTTATGAATATACCCCAGCTACCCCTACCCACTCATCTTCTCGTTCTATTTCTCCAGAAGAATTAGCCCAGAATATCTTAACTAACCTAGGATTAGAACTTTCTCCGAATGATCCCTATATGCAAGCATATAATGGGTATATGCAAACATATGGTGGAGACATTCCTACCGTACCCACTATAACCCCTACCCCATCTATACTCCACTATAATTAGGGCTGAGCAAAACCCGACCGAGCCCGATTAATCCCGAAAAACCGCCCGAACCGATTAGCCCGATTCATCCCGATTAACCATTCGGGACGGGATGCGGTTTAGATATTGCATGTTCTCGGTATCGGGCCGGGTCGGGCCAAAAACCGACGGTAGCCCGAATTAACCCGTCAAGCCCGATTGTAAATTAGGGTTATACTAAAATAGATGTGCGCCTCTCTTTCTTTCTTTTTTTCAGTCTTTCACAGTTTCTTATCTCAACAAAATTACAAAACACGATTGTCTATACTCTCAACAAAATTACAATTTAATGGATCAATGTCCTCTCAAAAGGAGTGAATCAATCTCATCTTCCTTACCTACCTTTGAATCTTTCTCATCTCAACAAAACAATATAATGGAGGAGGTAAGTCTTTTGTGTTTTATATTGAAGTAATTCGTGCTACCTTTGAATCTTTAACAATTTTATAGTGATAATTGGAGAATAAATGTTCTCGTTAAATGTTTTATTGAAGTAACAATTTTGTGTTTTACTCATTAAATGTTCTCGTTACTCATTAAATGTTTGGAGAATGATTGGAGAATGATTGGAGAATAAATGTGTCGTTGGTTTACTCATTAAATGTTGTCGAGAATGTGTTGTCGTTGATATAGTTAAATGATATGTTGAATGAAACTTATTAAATGATATGGTTACATGTTGTATGAAACTCATTAAATGACTCAAACTAATTAAATTCGAAAACTGTTGTATGAAAACATTAAATTCGAAAACTGTTGACTCGTTACTGATTTGATGTTTTAATGTATTTGTTTAGGATCAAGTTGAATGTGATGATAATAATGTTAAGAAAAGGAAAGCCCCATCCAAACCAAGGAGAACGACTTCCGAGTGTTGGAAATATTTTGATCCAAAGATGGAAGAGGATGAGAATGGACATATCATTAAATTTGCCTATTGCAAATGGTGTCATGCTGTGATAAAAGCCGATTCAAGACAACATGGTACGCGTCCGTTGAATACTCATTATATGAATTGTGATAAAAACCCCGATGCCGAGAAACTTAGGAAACAAAAATTTCTAGCATTTAAGAAAAAGATAGGGGATAATAATGAGGGTGTTACTAGCATTGGGACTTTAGAAACATGGAAGTATGATGAAAAGGATATTAAAAAGGCGTTGCTTGAGTTAGTTGTTCTTGCCGAACTTCCATTTAAGTTTGTAGAACACCCGGCATTCATTAAATTTGCCGCGAAAATGCAACCTAAATTTAATATGCCCTCCCGTTTTACTATTGCTAGAGATATTTCTAAGTTTTATATTGAGGAGAGAAAGAGCCTATTGAATTACTTAAGCAACAAGGCCACCACCGTTCATTTAACCACCGACACGTGGACTTCTAGTTGTAAAAGAATGAACTTTATGGTTTTAACGGCCCACTTTATAGATGATGATTGGGTGATGCATAAAAGAATCATTAATTTTAGACCAATTCATAGCCATAGAGGGGTGGATATTGGTAGGGCACTTTTGGAATGTATAACGGGATGGGGTATCAAGAATGTTATGACCATTACGGTTGATAACATTTCTTCAAATGACAAAGCTCTTGAGTACTTGGTAGAAAATTTACCAACTAAGTATGATGGTGGTAAACATTTTCACATAAGATGTATGGCTCATATTCTAAACCTAATTGTCAAAGATGGTCTAAAAACATTCAACAAGGAAGTGAGTAACATAGCCTTGGCCGTGAAATACATAAAACATTCTAGCCAAAGAGTTACTAACTTTAAGGAGAGTATTGAAAAGACTTGTAATTCAAAGAAGTTTTTGGTTTCCGAATGCCCTACAAGATGGAATTCCACCCATGATATGTTGAAAACCGCTATTGAGTTAAAAGAAGCTTTTTTTGATTATGATTTTAATAACTCTTCTTTTGCTCGAGACCTAGAGGAAATACCTAAGCGGGTTGATTTTGAGGTTTGTAGAAAGGTAGTTTCTTTTTTGGAAAAATTTAAGGAAACAACCGAACTTGTGTCAAACGTATCATGTCCCGTATCTCATTTGTGGTTTGGAGAGGTACTTGATATTGATAAGCATCTTCGTGAGTGGCAACATGAGAATGCTTCTTTTAAGGAAATGATTGAAGATATGAGAAAAAAGTATGACAAATATTGGGGTGATTACAAAAAAATCAACCATTATATGTACTTTGCCATGATCTTAGATCCCACAATGAAGTTGGAAATGATTGGCGTTGGGTTTAGACATTTGATAGAAAATGGTTGTGTACCCATGGAGGTCGACGAAAATGATAGTGATGAGACGCCACTTTCATTTTTAACCGACGACGAAGTATGTGACAAAATGGTTAAGAAGGTTGAGAATGATATGAGGGTTTTGTTTGACATGTACAAAGAAAAATATGGCACAAACTTATCAAGTGATTTACCAAAACCAACGTCAAGTCAAAGTACTAACACAAGTAGTCGTCGTAATTCTTTTTTCTTTAAAAAACAAGCGGGAAATAAGTTTAGCGGGGTTGATGACGAGTTGTCCAAATATCTTAAAGAACCGCGTCTTGAGCTAGAGGGTGACGACTACTTCGACATACTTAATTGGTGGAAGTTAAATAGTCCAAGATTTCCAATTGTATCAAAGATGGCGAAAGGTAATAACTTATGTTTTTGTATTATAATTTTAGATATCTTTGTGCTTTGTTTATTATTAACTTATGATTGAATATTAACTTTGTTTTAGATATCTTGTGCATCCAAGTATCCACCGTTGCTTCCGAATCCGCCTTTAGTGCAAGTGGTCGCGTTTTGGACCCGTATAGGAATTCTTTATCGCCTAGCATTGTAGAGGCTTTGGTGTGCACACAAGATTGGATTCGTACATCAAGTAGAAACATCACTATGGATACGCTAGAAGATTTAATGAAAGACGACGAGCTTGCTAAAGGTAAACTATTTATATAAAAGTTTATTGCTTATTTTAGTAACCTATAGGGCTGTTTTAGTTTCGATGCAACTATAGGACTTATGTTTGGATCTGCTCCATATCAGTAAACTATTTATAAAAGTTTCTTGCTGTCTTGCTGTCTTTCCTTTTGCTCCATATCAGTAAGGTGGATGCCTTTATTTGAAATATCGCTCCATATCAGTAAGTGTGGTGACCAGATTATGCTACTATAATGTGGATTCCTTTTGCTCCATACACTGTGGTCTTAACAGATTATGTTTGTGTGTGTGACTTATGTTTTCATGTTTTTTTTCAAGAAATTCAAGAGGCGTTAGACAAACAAAAAGGAGAACATGGAAAGGATAAGAATGTTGCGCCATGATTTGAAGTTCAAGAATATGCTACTGTAATGATTTGGAAAATGGTGATTTGGTGGATTCAAGAATGCTACTGTAATGATTTTTGCCAAAATCATTTTGGAACTTGTGATTCGTATTAGACATTTGGTATTATTTGCTTATATGTATTTGAACTTGTTCTTCAAGAATGTTGCTACTTGCTACTGGTCAGTGTGGTCACTGGATTGATTATTTTGATTATTCTGAATCTGTAATGCTACTGGTTTGCTACTGGTCATTTGGGACTTGCATTCTGTAATGCAATTCTTAGTTTGGAGTCATTTGGTCTTTTTTTTGCTACTGGACATGTATTCTGTATTACAATTCTTAGTTTGGAACTTGGGCTGCACATGATTTTGTATATATAGTTTGATAGTTTCATTTGTAACTTGGGCTGAGTTTGCAACTGGCTGGAAATATTTTCGGGCCTGAATGCTAAATACCGACACCCGAGACCGACAAGCCCGACTAATACCCGAGCCCGACCGACATGTTTCGGGTCGGGATTCGGTCTTCGTTTCTCTCTTGTTTCGGTATCGGGTTTTCGCGGGTCGGGTCGGGTCGGGTAAGGCCCGATACTCAGCCCTAATAGATTTACGTAACTAACTAGGGATAATTTGAGTATTAACATAATTATTACGACTTACTTTGTAAATAATTAAACATGTATTCTAGAAGGTCATTTAAACCTAATTAATCCAAACGTTTTGTATCCTACTTTATGTATCTTCACACTTATTGGGCTCTCGACTGTTATAGTGTTATCATTTGTGTAATACACTAGTGAGTTTGGCTATTATGGTTTAAGTTTGTTTTATTTTATACATATATCTATTGATGGGTTTGGCTATTAGATACCATATTTTTATATAAATTCAAGCTTTTCAAGCCGAGCTCAAGCTTTTATCTAATTTTTCAAGCCAAGCTCAAGCCTGGATGATTAAAGCTCGTCAAGCTATCAAGCCAAGCTCAAGCCTAACTTATAAATTTCAAGCCAAGCTCAAGCCCTGTTAAGCTCGAGCTCGGCTCAACTCGATTACACCCCTAGCCTTGGGTAGCGTAGCATAGGGGTGTTCATGGTTCGGGTAATAAACTGAATAAACCGAAAACCGAACTGAACTGAACCGAAAAATAACTGAACCGAATTTATAACCGAACCGAAGTTGTCAAAACCGAACCGAACTAAAAATTCGGTTTTCGGTTTGGATATGGTTTTGGCTATCTGAACCGAAAACCGAACCGAAAACCGAACTTTTATAAATATATATATATATTTTTTATATATCTATATTATTATATATATATATAAAGACTATTAAAATTTTATCTTAATAAAAAAAACACTTTTTATGCTTGAAATTGTTTTTTTTTGCCAAAAAATCTATATAATTAAATTTAAAAAAATATAAATGTTGTAATTCAAGTACAAAATTCGGTTTTCGGTTTTGACCCATAACCGAACCGAACTTCGGTTCGGTTCTCGGTTCGGTTTGGTTTTCGGTTATGACCCAAAAAAATTTTTTAACCGAATAACCCGAACCGATTAACTGAGAACCGAACCGATGAACACCCCACTTGGGCTGAGTTTGCAACTGGGCTGGAAATATTTTCGGGCCTGAATGCTAAATACCGACACCCGAGACCGACAAGCCCGACTAATACCCGAGCCCGACCGACATGTTTCGGGTCGGGATTCGGTCTTCGTTTCTCCCTTGTTTCGGTATCGGGTTTTCGCGGGTCGGGTCGGGTCGGGTCGGGTCACGGCCCGATACTCAGCCCTAACTATAATAGTCAAGATCATTATGTTCCCGAAATAGTTTCACCTCCCCATAAGAAATTACATATTATACCACCATCACCTCCCTCTAGGTTTGAAATAGGTAGTAGTTCATATAAAACACCTTTAGAAAGGCATGAGGAACAAATAGAGGAAATACTTAGTCATTTAGATAAATTATCTTTAGGACGAATAGAAGAGTAGAAAATAGGATTAGTGATTTAGGAATAGGTAGATATAGGTTAGAAAATGAATTAGAGAAAACTCGTAATCAAATGATTAGGTAGCAAACGAAATACGACGGACACTCTGACGAAGTAGTTACTGCACATGTTAGACTTTCCACTATAGAAATGATTATCGAGAATATTAGGGATAATCATAGGTCTGATATAGAAGATCTTTTGGAAGCCATTCAGGAACTTAAAAATGACAAAGAATCAAAATAAGGTTATAAACTTAGGTAACATAAGGTTTACAGGTAGATAACTTAGTTATAAACGGGTACTTGCTAGGTTTTCACATTATAAAATAAGAGTCTTAAACTACTTATACTTAATTTTCTTAAAACTCGTATCCCGTACTAGGATTCCCTATGCCTTAGGACATACTATAGACTGCCTTAGGATTTAGGAACTAGAATTCATAGAAAATTTAAAATAAGTAGATATACCTAGGAACGCTAAAAACTTAGGATCTGTTAGAATCACTATGCCTTTAGAAGGGGGAAACTAGCTTCGGTGGAATATAACGAATCTTGTTAGGAAACTCGCCCTTTTAGTTTTAGGATTTCCTACTCATCCGGTATCAGATAATGTTCTAAGAAATTAGAGCATAAACTATGACATTATTCTTATCACATCTTACCTATAGAATGGCACGTACACGAGCTACCACTCCCGTTACTCCCACTACTCCCGCCATGACTCAAGAAGACATCCAGCGACTAGTGACTGACAGTGTGACTGCAGCACTAGGAGCTAGGGATGCCAACATAGTTAGAAACCCCGAAACTCCTGTAGTGAAGAAGAGTAACTACAAGGAATTTATGAGCTGTCAGCCCTTTAATTTTAAGGGGACAGAAGGGGCCATAGGATTAATTCATTGGTTTGAGAGATGTGAGTCAATATTTGCCCGTAGCAACTGTACTGAGGATTGTAGGGTTAAGTTTGCTACTGGTACTCTTACCAAGGAAGCATTATCATGGTCGAACTCGTATGCCCAACCAATAGGGATAGAAGAGGCATACAAGTTATCATGGACAGAATTCAAGAATCTTATGATTAAGAAATATTGCCCTCGGACAGAGATTAAGAAAATGGAAGATGAGTTCTATAACTTGTCAGTAAAGGGGAACGATGTTAAGGCTTATATTAGGAGATTTCAAGAGTTGGCAACTTTGTGTCCTACAATGGTGCCGACTGATGAAAAGACAATANTATCATGGTCGAACTCGTATGCCCAACCAATAGGGATAGAAGAGGCATACAAGTTATCATGGACAGAATTCAAGAATCTTATGATTAAGAAATATTGCCCTCGGACAGAGATTAAGAAAATGGAAGATGAGTTCTATAACTTGTCAGTAAAGGGGAACGATGTTAAGGCTTATATTAGGAGATTTCAAGAGTTGGCAACTTTGTGTCCTACAATGGTGCCGACTGATGAAAAGACAATAGAAGCTTTCATCGGAGGTTTTCCCCGAAGTATCAAAGGGAATGTTACTGCCTCTAGACCTCAAACTTTAGAGGAGGCCATTAACATAACTTTGAGGTTAATGGACCAAGTAACAAGGCACAACTCTGAGCCAGCACCCTACGATAATAAACGAAAGTTCCACGATGGGAGAGCTTTCGGTAACTCTCGTAATACAACTAGTAATAACCGTACCAATCCCTATCCATAACCAAGGAAAGAGAATGCGAGAGCATATGCCGCCACTCCTAATAAGAGAAGTGGTTATGTTGGGAATGCCCCTCTGTGTAAGAAATGAAACTGGCATCACACAGGGCCTTGTTCCATTAAATTTACAACATGTAACAAGGTGGGCCATCATCCAAGGGATTGCAGGAACAAAGGACAAGTACTGTGGGTAATCCACCACCAGCAGTAGTCATTTGTCATACTTGCGGAGAAAAGGGACACTATGCAAATAAATGTCCAAAGAAAAATATTAATGGTGCCCAGGGAAGAGCATATATGTTGAGTGATAGGAATGATCCACAAGATCCAAGCGTAGTCACGGGTAAGTTTCTTTTAAACAACCACTTAATTAGTATATTATTTGATTCTGGAGCCGACAGGAGTTTCGTATCTATACCCTTAGCCTCTATACTTAGGATAAAACCCATAACTTTAGATACTTACTATGAGATAGAAATGGCCGACGGAAACTTAGTACTAACACCGTCCTTAAGGGTTGTACCCTAACTTTACTTAACCACCCCTTCGAGATCGATCTCATACCCATGAGACTCGGTAGTTTTGACGTTGTTGTGGGAATGGATTGGTTGTCCAAGAATCAAGCAAAGATTCTTTGTGACGAGAAAATCATCCATGTACCTATCAACGGTGAGACTTTAACTATCCGAGGAGATCGAAGTAAAACTAGACTTAACTTCATTTCATGTATCAAAACGGAACGATACATGTCACGAGGTTGTCAAGTCTTCGTGGTTCAAGTAACGACGGAGACTAAGCCAGATGAAAAACGACTAGAGGAGATCCCTGTAGTCAGGGAATACCCAGAAGTTTTTCCTAAGGATTTACCTGGCTTACCTCCCATTCGTCAAACAGAATTTCAAATCGATTTAATCCCCGGAGCGGCACCTATAGCCCAAGCACCCTATAGGTTAGCCCCTTCAGAGATGAAGGAACTCTCTGAATAACTCCAGGAATTAACCGATCGAGTTTTTATACGCCCAAGTACATCACCCCTGGGGAGCTCCTGTCCTATTCGTAAAGAAGAAAGACGGATCTATGAGAATGTGTATCGATTATCGTGGATTAAACAAACTCACTATCAAAAATCGATACCCATTACCCAGGATTGATGATTTGTTTGATCAACTCCAAGGTTCGAGTGTATATTCAAAGATCGACTTACGATCAGGTTATCATCAACTGAGAGTAAGGGAAGAGGATATCCCTAAGACCGCTTTCAGGAAGAGATATGGACACTATGAATTTCAAGTTATGCCATTTGGTTTGACAAACGCACCAGCGGTTTTCATGGATCTCATGAATCGGGTGTGTAAACCATACTTGGATAAATTTGTTGTAGTGTTCATAGTTGATACCCTTATCTATTCACGTAACGAGGTAGAGCACGCTAAACACTTGAGAATAATCCTAGAACTACTTAAGACATAGAAACTTTATGCAAAGTTCTCTCAGTGTGAATTCTGGATTAGTGTTGTGCAATTTCTCGGACACATGATAGATAAACAAGGACTTCGTGTCGATCCAGCTANTGGATAAATTTGTTGTAGTGTTCATAGTTGATACCCTTATCTATTCACGTAACGAGGTAGAGCACGCTAAACACTTGAGAATAATCCTAGAACTACTTAAGACATAGAAACTTTATGCAAAGTTCTCTCAGTGTGAATTCTGGATTAGTGTTGTGCAATTTCTCGGACACATGATAGATAAACAAGGACTTCGTGTCGATCCAGCTAAAATCAAAGCCGTTAAAGATTGGCCACATCCTATGAATCCTACTGAGATACGACAATTCTTAGGACTTGCTGGCTACTATCGAAGGTTTATTAAGGGATTTTCAAAAATAGCAAAACCTTTGACAGAGCTAACCCAGAAAAACAGGAAGTTTGACTAGGGAAAATATCAAGAGATAGCTTTCCAACTTTTGAAGAAAAAGTTGTGTGAAGCTCTGATCTTAGCATTACCCGAGGGAAACGATGATTTTGTCGTATATTGTGATGCTTCGCGTAGAGGTCTTGGAGCTGTATTGATGCAACGGAATAAAGTAATCGCTTATGCATCACGACAACTCAAGACACATGAGGAAAACTATACTACACATGATCTAGAATTAGGAGCATTAGTGTTCGCTCTAAGAATATGGAGACATTATCTGTATGGCACTAAGTGTACGGTTTTCACCGATCATAAAAGCCTACAGCATATTCTTGATCAGAAAGAGTTGAACATGAGACAACGTCGATGGATAGAACTGCTCGCTGATTATGATTGTGAGATTCGTTAGCATCCTGTCAAAGCTAACGTAGTAGCAGATGCTTTGAACCAAAAGGAACGAATCAAACCACTTAGAGTTAGGTCGTTAGTAATGACTCTTCATTCGAATCTACCTTCTCAAATACTCAAAGCCCAGAATGAAGCCCTCGAAAGGAAAGATCATAAACTTGAGAATTTACGAGGGATGGATAAGGCTTTTGAGATACGTTCAGACAGAACTCGTTGTATTAAGGGTCGGAGATGGTTACCTTATCATGGTAACTTAAGGAACGTAATAATGCACGAGTCCCATAAATCTAAGTACTCCATACACCCAGGTTCTGACAAGATGTATCAGGATCTGAAGAAACACTATTGGTGGCCTGANAATACTCAAAGCCCAGAATGAAGCCCTCGAAAGGAAAGATCATAAACTTGAGAATTTACGAGGGATGGATAAGGCTTTTGAGATACGTTCAGACAGAACTCGTTGTATTAAGGGTCGGAGATGGTTACCTTATCATGGTAACTTAAGGAACGTAATAATGCACGAGTCCCATAAATCTAAGTACTCCATACACCCAGGTTCTGACAAGATGTATCAGGATCTGAAGAAACACTATTGGTGGCCTGACATGAAGGCATCTATTGCTAGATATGTGGGCAGGTGTTTAACATGTTCTAGGGTAAAGGCTGAATGTCAAAAGCCATCCGGCTTATTGGAACAGCCTGAGATTCCCATTTGGAAGTAGGAAAGAATTACGATGGATTTTATCACAAAACTACCTAGAACACCTAACGGGCATGACACTATTTGGGTAATAGTTGATCGCCTTACGAAATCTGCTCACTTCATTCCTATACGAGAAACGGATGATATGGAAACCCTTGCTAGGTTGTACCTCAAGGAAATAGTTTCCCGATATGGAGTGCCAATATCTATCATATCGGATCATGATTCTCGTTTCACGTCAAGATTTTGGCAATCTATGCAAAAATCCTTAGGTACTCAGATAGACATGAGTACGGCATATCATCCGCAAACCGAGGGTCAAAGTGAAAGAACTATCCAGACACTCGAAGATATGCTTCGAGCTTGTGTGATAGATTTTGGAAAAGGATGGGAGAAACACTTACCGTTGGTAGAATTCTCGTAAATAGTTATCACGCTAGTATTAAGGCAGCACCGTATGAAGCACTTTATGGGAAAAAGTACAGATCACCGGTCTGCTGGGCCGAAGTTGGAGAAGTACAACTTACGGGTCCANCTTAGGTACTCAGATAGACATGAGTACGGCATATCATCCGCAAACCGAGGGTCAAAGTGAAAGAACTATCCAGACACTCGAAGATATGCTTCGAGCTTGTGTGATAGATTTTGGAAAAGGATGGGAGAAACACTTACCGTTGGTAGAATTCTCGTAAATAGTTATCACGCTAGTATTAAGGCAGCACCGTATGAAGCACTTTATGGGAAAAAGTACAGATCACCGGTCTGCTGGGCCGAAGTTGGAGAAGTACAACTTACGGGTCCAGAGATAATTCATGAGACAAATGAGAAAATAGTTCAAATCCGACAATGCTTACAAGCCGCTAGGGATCGGCAAAACATTTACGCCGATGTAAGACGTAAGCCTTTAGAATTTTCAGTCGGAGATAGGGTTATCTTGAAAGTTTCACCTAGGAAAGGTGTCTTTCATCTCGAAAAGCAAGGAAAGCTTAGTCCGAGATACATTGGATCATTTAAGGTTTTAGAACGAATTGGTCCAGTGGCATACCGACTTGAATTGCCGGATGAACTAAGTAATATACACGACACGTTTCATGTCTCGAATCTTAAGAAATGTTTATCGGACGAATCACTAGTCGTTCCTATAAAAGAGCTTCAATTGGACGATAAGCTCAATTTCACTGAAGAACCAGTGGAAATTATGGACCGAGAGGTCAAAAATCCAAAACATCACCGGATTCCTATCGTTAAGGTACGCTGGGACTCCCAAAGAGGACCAGAGTATACTTGGGAACGAGAGGATCAAATCCATGCTAAATATCCCCATCTATTCTCAACTTCACCCACTAACCCTAGTTAAATCTGGGGACGAGATTTTCTTTTAGGATGGGAGACTGTAACAACCTACTAACTTCCCCTTAGGTTAGAAATGCCTTACTAACTTAACTTAGGCCCTCATTAAGCACAATCTAGGTTAGAAATGCCTTTAGGATTCTACCAATGCCAACCACCACTATGTTTACTTGATGTAAACATCCTGGTAATTCAAGTCAAGGTTACAAACATATTTTCACTAAGAAAACTATCACACTAATATACCATACTTGCTAGAAAACCCTAATTGCACCTATGTGTTTACGGTTATCTTTAAAACCCAAATTGCTTTTCCATACATGTTCTAAAGTGTTTAAAGCTTAGGTATAAGTTATAATAGCTACCCTAGGATATATTAGACTCCCTAGACTATAGTACAACTCCTTAGAACTTAGGTACAAGTCACATAAGCATAAAACCCTAACTAGGTCATAACTTCCCGGAAACTAGGTTTAACTTTCCCAAATCTTTACCATAAGCTTCCACCACTTAGTATAAGGCACCTAGGACTTAGAATTAGTCATTACACACTTATAGGACACCAAATTAGGCACTAAACCCTAGGCTAAACCTAAAACTCTCACTAGACAAAACTAGATTAAAACTAAACCTAAAAACCTAAAACTAGCTACTATACTACTCCTAAACTATCAAGCAAGCACCGTAGCACCTCCCTATAATTAAGCAAGAACCCTAGCACCTCCAAGCACCCAAGCAAGGAGGTGTGTCACCTCCTTGTCATCATCTTACTCGCTAAGGCAAAACCGCCATAGCCACCGGCCTAGGGCAGCCCCCTAGCTATTTTTAGCTCACCTTAGTCACCACTAGACCTCCCAAGTCAGCTAGTAGCTTTGCTTACTCGATCTTCCCCCCCCCCTCGACACCTAGCACACCTTTGCTTGCTCGCTACTCCCCCGTACCCTATAAATAGCGAACCCCTCACCTCCATTTCATTCCACTCCTCCCTCTCTTCTCTACCTCAAACATTTCTAGAGTATAAGACCCTTAGAAGCCCTAGAGATTAAGTAGCTAAGCTCTTGCCCTTGTTGAGTTCTAATTTTGGCTGAGTAAACCCTAGAAAACCCTAAACGACCTCGTTACCCTTTCCCCGACCTAGGTAAGCCTTAACCTTGAATCTAGTATACTTTGAATAGAACTAGGACACTTATGAAAAGCCTTAGGAACCCTAGGATAGCCTTAAACCTTCTTGTTTGCATGCTTTCTATTCTAAACCCTAGAATTAGGTTATTAGGAGATTATGTGCTAATTAGTTATATTAGATGCTATATTATGAATTAGGTGACTTATTTGAACATATATTAGCAAAACATAAGCTTAGAAACTTAGTTGTTTTATAAAAATATGATTTACTTGAAATTAGGACTAGTTTTGTAAAAGTTTGCATGCATAGGGGTATATATGGTAAATTCTTGAAACTTTAAAGTCTAGGGACTGTTTTTGACATTTCCTAGAAGTTATAAGTTCAAGGACTCATATTGCCTAGTTTTGAAACCCTAGGACATAAATTAAAATAAGTTATAAACTAAAAAGGACTAGTTTTGCAAATATTCTAAAGTTAAGGGTAAAAAGAGTAAATAATGAAAGTTAGTATAGTTTAAGGACAATTTTTGCCATTTCTATAAAATATATAAGTATAGGGACTAAATATGCAAAAGTTAGAAAGTTATATAGTAGTTTATAAGTTTAGGGTAGAAAATGTAAATATATAAAACTTAAAGGGTATAAACGGATTATTTTCAAAAATACAAAACCTATTTTGAGTTAGAAGCATAACACAATACTAGGGAGCTTCATGCGAGGAGTACTATGTGGATATTTCGTTTTGATGAGTTTGCTGGGTTTACGATTTAAAGTGCCTTGGCTCCTCAAACGATTATTGCATATACTTCTGAGTTTTGATGGCCCGAACGGTGTTATGTTATTACTAAACCCTAATAACAACATAATTCAATAGTAGGGAGCTTTGTGTGAGGAGCATTAACTTCTGAATTATGATGGCCCGAACAGTATTATGTTGATAACATAATACAATAATAGGGAGCTTCATGTGAGGAGTCATGTACTTCTGAATTACGATGGCCCGAACAGTGTTATGTTATATATAAAAACCCTAAGAGTGATTAGTTAAGAAAAACCTAGACTAAGACTTGACATACACCCGCCTACACCAACCCAGGATACGTGAGTGAGTTGTCTAAACCCCTACTTTAATTTACTTAAAGACCCAGGTGAGTTTTCATAGCCTCACACCTTTTAAACGCTTTCTAAATGCTTTACAAACCCTGTGAGGGGGATACATGCTTTAAACCGAATACAAATTTTTTTCTTTGGTTATTGCACGAGTAAACAAACTGCCACTACTACATAACTAAAATTCATGAATCTAATCGTTTGGGATATTTTACCCACGCGAACGCGAGTATAGTTGATAGATCTATTGGAGTTTGACAACTCCCGTTGGTATTAACACCTCTCTGGGTGGTACCAATAAGTACTATAATTGAACCCACTGAAGGATTAACTTTGGCAAGTTATCCTTCCCATCCCCTCATGTTGGGTCTGCAGCCCACATGACCCGGATTGTTAATGTGTGGTTCATGAGCTTAGGGCAATATACCTTCTATCACTAAACTTTTCCACACATAGGGTTTAAGCTGAACCCTGTGGAACTTGTATTCACTAACTATCTATTTAAACCTATGACTCTCACTCAACATACGTGTTGACTTTTAAGCATGTTATCCTAGGTAATTAGGCATTATAGGAACCCTGGCACGGAGAAGTACTGGACATGAGAATGTCCAGTATAGTTATCATTCATCAGTTTTGTGTCTAAACCCGTATCTTAGGGACCTCTCGTTTGGTAAAAGTATATCTTTTACTGTAAAAACTCTGATGAATAAATGAATGATAACATCTTTTTCAAAAATGTCTCTTTTCGAGTCGTTTTCTATATCTTGTCTTAGCTTCCATGAAGTAATACCCCAAACACTTAATCCGCTGCGATCAGTGAAAAATGGGGGTGTTACAAAAACGAATACCCAAATGACACCCCTCACATGAAGCTCCCTAGTATTGTGTTATGTTGTTAACTAAAAATATGTTTTTGATAATTATATGAAAATAGTCCATTTATACCTTCAAGTTTACATATTTACAATTTCTACCCTAACTTATAAACTTATAACATTTAAGCATATAACTATCTAAACTTTACACATTTAGCCCCTATACTTATATATTTTAGAGAAATGACAGAAATGGTCCTTAAACTATACTAACTTTCAATATTTACCCTTTATACCCTTAACTTAACAATATTTGCAATACTAGTCCTTATAAGTTTATAACTTATTTTACTTTTTATCCTAGGGTTTTATAACTTTGCAAAAAGGGTCCTTATAATTATAACTTCTAAGAAATGTCAAAAATAGTCCCTGGACTTCATATTTTTAGAAATTTACCATATATACCCTTATGCATGAAAACTATTGCAAAACTAGTCCTTTTATCAAATAAATTATATTTTTATGAAACAAAAGAGTTTCCTAGCTTATGTTTAGCTAATATATACTTAACTAAATCTCCTAAATCAGATTATAGCACATAATAAGGCAATTTAGCATATAAACATTTATTTACCTAAAATTAGGGTTTTAAAATGAAAACTTCTAAATGAAAATGATCAAGGCTTACCTAGGTCGTGGGAGGTGTAACGTAGAAAACTAGGGTTTTCGACTTAGAAATGGAACTCGACAAGCATTAGGGCTATACTACTCGACTTCTAAGGGTCTTAGGGACTTAGTACTACAGAAGTATGTGAGGTAAAGAAGAGACGGAGGTGTGAAGTGAAATAGAGGAGGAAGGGAGGTATTTATAATGTGCGTTTGGATTGTCGAGCAAGGAAAGGAACAAGGAGGTGGCAAGGGGGGAGGTTATTAGGCAAAGCTACTAGCTGACTAAGGAAGCCTAAATGGGTGACTAAGTGCAGCTATAACTANTTCTAAGGGTCTTAGGGACTTAGTACTACAGAAGTATGTGAGGTAAAGAAGAGACGGAGGTGTGAAGTGAAATAGAGGAGGAAGGGAGGTATTTATAATGTGCGTTTGGATTGTCGAGCAAGGAAAGGAACAAGGAGGTGGCAAGGGGGGAGGTTATTAGGCAAAGCTACTAGCTGACTAAGGAAGCCTAAATGGGTGACTAAGTGCAGCTATAACTAGCTAGGGGGCTGTAGGGATAGTCTTGTGGTTGTGGTTGTGGTTTTGCCGAGCACCAAGGAGCTGACAAGCTGGAGATGCACCACCTTGTATGCTTTCTTAGGAGGTGCTAGGGTGCTAGCTTGGTATAAGGGAGGTGCTAGGGTGCTTGCTTGTAAGATTTGAGGTGCTATAGTAGCTTAGTTTAGGTTTTAGGTTTAGTTTTAACCTAGTTTTGTCTAGTAAGAGTTTAGGGTTTTGACTAGGGTTTAGTGCCTAGTTTAGGGTCCTATGAGTGTTTAGTTACTAATACCTAGGAAGCTTATACTAAGAGGTGGTAGCTTATGGTAAAGATTTGGGAAAGTTTTACCTAGTTTCCAGGAAATTATGACCTAGTTAGGGTTTTGTGCTTATGGGACTTGTACCTAAGTTCTAGGGAGTTGTACTATGATCTAGGAAGTCTATTATAACCTAAAGTTGCTATTGTAACTCATACCTAAGCCTTGAACACTTTCAAACTAGTTCAGGTAAGCAATTAGGGTTTTAAAGATAACCATAAACACACATGTGTAATTAGGGTTTTCTGTTAAGTATAGTGTACTAGAGTGATTGTTTACTTAGTGAAAATGTGTTTAAAACCTAAACATGACATACCGGGATGTATACATCAAGTAAACATAGTGGTGGTTGGCATAGGTGGATACGTGAGCTTGTCTAGAGGTTAGTTAGGTCATAGAGATATAGTAAANAAAGATAACCATAAACACACATGTGTAATTAGGGTTTTCTGTTAAGTATAGTGTACTAGAGTGATTGTTTACTTAGTGAAAATGTGTTTAAAACCTAAACATGACATACCGGGATGTATACATCAAGTAAACATAGTGGTGGTTGGCATAGGTGGATACGTGAGCTTGTCTAGAGGTTAGTTAGGTCATAGAGATATAGTAAAGCAAAAATTTCACTTGGGAAATAGCTATAGGCATATCTAACCTAGATAATGCTTAGTGAGGGCCTAAGTTAAGTTAGTAAGGCTTTGCTAATCTATGGGAAGCTAGTAGGGAAGTTAGTGGGAAAATTAGTGGGTTGCTACAGTCTCCCATCCTAACAGAAAATCTCGTCCCAAGATTTTAACTAGGTTTAGTGTGCAAGGGTGAGAATAGATACCTAAGGCAAAGGGTTAGATTCTAAGTCCGTGACTACACTCGGATCTTCTTGATCATTCCTATTCCTCAACATATAAGCTCTTCCCTGGGCACCATCAGTATTTTTCATTTGACATCTATTTGCATAATGTCCTTTCTCTCCGCAAGCATGACAAATGACCGTTTCTAGTGGCGGATAACCCCTAGTGGCTGGTCTTTTGTGCCTACAATCCTTTGCCTAATGGCCCACCTTGTTACATGTCGTACAGAAACAAGGCCCTGTGTGGTGCAAAGAACATCTCTCACACAGAGGGGCTTTCCCAGCATAACCATTTCCCTCATTTGGAGTGGCGGCATAAGCTCTATCAGCTTCTTGCCTTAGGTTTGGTTGAGGATAGGGGTTGGTGTTGTCGAAAGCTCTCCCATCGTGGAACTTTCGCTTATTATCATTGGACACTGGCACAATGTTGTGCTTTGTTATTTGATCCATTAACCTCAAAGTGATGTTAATGGCTTCCTCTAAATCTTGTGGTTTAGAGGCAGTAACATTCCCTTCGATACTCCGGGGTAAACCTCCAATGAAAACTTCTATTGTCTTTTCAGTGGTTGGCACCATTCTGGGACACAAAGTTGCCAATTCCTAAAATCTCCTAATATAAGTTTTGACATCGTTCCCCTTTACCGTCAAGTTGTAAAACTCATTTTCCATTTTCCTAAGTCACTAATATTATTTTCTACTTCTTCAATATGTCCTAAAGATAACTTATCTAAGTGGCTAAGTATATCCTCTATTTGTTCTTCATGTCTTTCTAAGGGTGTTTTGTAAGAACTATTTCCTATTTCAAACCTAGGGGAAGGCGAGGGTGGTATAATACGTAATTTCTTACGGGGAGAGGAAACTACTTCGGGAACATGGCAATCTTGACTAATATAGTGAGGTATAGAGGGAGTAGGGGTTAAAGTAGGCATGGTAGGAATATCACCACCATATGTTTGCATATAACCATTATATGCTTGCATATAGGGATCATTCGGGGAGGGTTCTATAGCTAAGGCAACTAAGGCATTATGGGCTAATTCTTCCAGAGAATTAAAACCAGAGGATGAGTAAGTAGGGGTAGCTGGGGTATATTCATAACTATCCGATGAGGTATCCTCATCATCGGTATCCAACACGATGCTAGGATTGTTAAAGGAATACATATCTAAATGTAATACCCGGGAAAGTATCTTAGCATATCCTAACCTATGTTATATCCTAGAGGCAATAGAATTAGTGGGGAATCTATCTTAGAGGCAATAGTGAGAAATCTATCCTAAAGGCAAGTTGGGGAGTCTAACCTAAAGGCAAGTCAGGAATCTTAACCTAAAGGCAAGTCGGGAATCTAAAGGCAAGTTCGGGGATTCTAGTGGCACGGAGGACTTTTTAGAAAAAGTGGTTATTGTTTAGGAAAATCCTTTTGTTCTCTATAACCAAGGCTCTGGTACCAATCTGTAACACCTCCATTTTCATAGACCGCAGCGGATGTTAGGTCTGGGGTATTACTTCATGGAAACAAAGACAAGATAATAGAAAACGACTCGAAAAGAGACGTTTTTGAAAAAGGTGTTACCATTCATTTATTCATCAGAGTTTTTACAGTAAAAGATATACTTTTACCAAAAGAGAGGTCCCTAAGATACGTTTTAAAAGCAAAAGATGAATGATAACTATTCTGGACATCCTCATGTCCAGTGCCACTCCGTGCCAAGGTTCCTAAAGTGCTCATATACCTAGGATAACATGTTTAAAGAGTCAACATAAAGGTTGAGTGTGAGTCATAGGTTTAAGTAGATAGAGAGCGAATACAAGCTCCACAGAGTTCTGCAGAAACCCTATGTGTGGAAAATTTTAGAGATAGCGGGTATATTGCACTAAGCTCATGAACCACATGTTAACGGTCCAGATCATGGGGTCTGCAGACCAAACCATGATCGGCCTGAAAGGATAACTTGCCAAAGTAAATCCTTTAGAGAGGGTTCAAATATAGTACTTATTGTTGTCCAAGACACAGGCAAACCAACGGGAGTTGTCAAACTCCAATAGATCTATCAACTATATTCGCGTTCACTTGGGTAGCCCCACAAGTGATTAGATTCATGAATTTGGTTATGTAATGGAGGCAGATAGTTTACTCGTGCAACAACCAAAGAAAAGACTTGTATTCGGTTTAAAGTATGTATCCCCCTCACAGGGTTTGTAAAGCATTTAGAGTTAAAAGTTAAAAAGGTGTGAGGCTACGAAACTCACCTGGGTCTAAGGTAAGTAGTGTAAGGGTTTAGATAGCTCACTCATGTATCCTGGGGGCAGTGTAGGTGTGTATGTCAAGTCCTAGTTTAGGTTTTTAAGTTTTTCAAGTAATCACTCTTAGGGTTTCTAGATATAACATAACACCGTTCGGACCATCATAATCCAGAAATACATACTCCTCACATGAAGCTCCCTAGTATTGTATTATGTTACTAAACATAATACCGTTCGGGCCACATAATTCAGAAGTACATATTCCTCACATGAAGCTCCCTAGTATTGTGTCATGTTGTTATTAGATATTAGTTATAACATAACACCGTTCGGACCATCATAATCCAGATGTCATGTAGTAAACGTTTGAGGAGCCAGGGCACTTTAAATCGTAAACCCATTAAACTCGTCAAAACGAATACCCAAATGAAACCCCTCACATGAAGCTCCCTAGTATTGTGTTATGTTGTTAACTAAAAATAGGTTTTTGATAATTATATGAAAATAGTCCATTTATACCCTTCAAGTTTACATATTTACAATTTCTACCCTAAACTTATAAACTTATAACATTTAAGCGTATAACTATTGATGCGCGTGGATTGCAACACGCACTACGTTTTACCTCTCGAGGGATCTCGAGAAGCTTGCAATCCCCACCAGGCAGTGTACCTGACCGATGTAGTATAGTGTAGTGGCAAGTACCGGGGGATTGATCGTTCTCTCGCAGGGAATAGTGTTCGTTAGGCTAAAGGCTACTCTAATCTAGGTCTAAGGGTGGAGGAAGATTCTTTTTGTATTTTTATATTTTATGAAAGCAGTAAAATCTCTGGTTTTGGAGGATAGGGCGGAATTAGTTGCTAGTCAACTAACCCAAGTTATCTACTTCTAAGCTACTTATATTTTTGTATTTTTTTGGTTTTGAGAAAATCAGTGGTGGAGAATAGTGTTTACTTAGATTTCATTACTCCCTAACTATCTTTTACCATGTAATTAGTATGTTGAGTTTGCGTGGATGACGGGTGTATTCCTAACAAGTCGTAGGGAGTGCGTTCAATTCCCTAACTCTATAAGTTCCTACCTCACTCTATGACGATACGTCAAGCATCCTATCATGAGCTCACCGATAGCAACCTATGCATGAAATACTACCTTAAAATCGATAACGCACATACGATTCACGTTTCTAAAGACGTTCAAGCTTGTTACCGTATAGGAGATTAGCCAGTTTTCTCTAGTCTAACGTAGATGAAACATTCACCCAAATACAATCACAACATACACATCACATGATAATCAATAGTTAGGTTTCATTAGATCTAAGCAAACACAAAGTAAATTAGCCTAGCATGTTGAAAGAAAGACAAGCACAAGCATAAATCACACAACACATAGACATATTGTATGAATAAAGACTTATCTTGGATTAAACATGCAAGTTAGAGGGGTTAGGATACCCTCTAAGGTCTGTAATACACGTACTAGGGTTTAACCCTAAAGTTCTCCACTCCAAAATTCGTCTAAAGTTCCACACAAATAAAGAAAAAACGTTCTATATATATAGAAAACGCGGGCTGACGGCGTCAGCCCAATAGGTGACGTCGTCAGCTCGGCGATTAGGGTTTCCTGACGGCCTTGATTGACGTGGTCATAATTGCTGGTTCCAGATCTGACGGCCTTGGTTGACGGCGTCACCATTTAGCACTACAAACTCTCTGGCCCGTCACGAGTATTTTTCCAATTCTGGACTTCACTTGTTCCTGACGGCGTCACCTTGTAGAGTGTGACGGCGTCACCTTCTGTAATCTTCAAGGTCTTTTGAGTTTTTGTTGTTTTCCGCACTTTTTCACTCCGAAAACGCCCGAAAATGCTTCTTTTGTGATTTTCCCTTCAAAAGTACCTAAAATGAGAAAAGAAACGACTTTGGGTGAAATCCAAACCAAAAACATACGAATTAGGACTCAAACCGACCCCTAAAAACGTAACATTTTTCGTCTCATCAACTATCTAAACTTTACACATTTAGCTCCTATACTTATATATTTTAGAGAAATGACAGAAATGGCCCTAAAACTATACTAACTTTCAATATTTACCCTTTATACCCTTAACTTAACAATATTTGCAAAACTAGTCCTTATAAGTTTATAACTTATTTTACTTTTTATCCTAGGGTTTAATAACATTGCAAAAAGGGTCCTTATGCTTATAACTTCTAAGAAATGTCACAAATAGTCCTTGGACTTCATATTTTCAGAAAGTTACCGTATATACCCTAGAAGGGAAGATTGCTTTTAAACCACCATTTCTTGAAAATGAAAATTTTCTTACATAGAAAAATCAATTCGAAAGTTATGTGAAATCAATAGACTATGATCTTTGGCATGTCATTTCAATTGGTGATATTAAATTAATAAATACTACTTTTGAAAAACAAAATAACTTGGCAAAATTTATTATATACAAAGCTATTTCAAATGTTGAGTATGAAAGAATATTTTTTTGTCAAACGGCAAACGATATGTGGAAAAGTCTTTCAAAATATCACCAAGAAGAAGGTCAAGCCAAAGAAAAACTTGCACATGAGTTAGTAGCAAAAGAAAGTATAGTAGATAAATATTTAGTTGATGTAAGTACAAGTGCTACTAGTTCAAATGTTTTATGTGAAGGTAATGATGCCGAAAACAACATGAGCCACGACAAGAGTAAACAAGAAGATTCTATAGAGATGACAATCAAAAAGGAGCTAAGTGACGATGACGACTCTAGTTCCGAAAGTGAAGACGAAGAATATGCAAAGGTTGTCAAAGAATTCAAAAGACTTATCAAAAAGCGACAAAGTGTACAAGATAAAAGGAAAACAACTCGAAGGAAAAGATTTGGTGATGAAGAACAAGAATGCTTCGTTGCTCAAGCGTCAAATGAAGTATGCCTAGGAATTAATTTGGAGCCCGATGAATGGGTAAAGGATAGCGGGTGCTCAAGACACATGACGGGGAATCGCAAGCTATTTTCTACATACAAAGCATACAATGGAGGTAATGTTATTTTTGGTAGTGATCGTCGTGGAAAAATCATAGGCAAAGGTACGATCTCTCAAGACTCCCTAACTATTGAAAATGTTGAACATGTAGATAACTTAACATATAACTTGCTTAGTGTAGGACAAATATGTGACAATAAGTGTAGGGTTACCTTTACCGATAAGAATAGTGTTATTATTAAGGATGATAAAGTCATACGTAGAGGAATTAGGAAAGGCGGCGTATATGTCATGAAACTAGGAGATAAACTGGAAGATAGGATATGCCTAGCAACCTTAGACGAAAACTCCACTTTGTGGCATAGGAGATTAGGTCATGCAAACATGCAACAAATACAATCATTGGTGTCTAAGGAACTAGTTAGAAACTTGCCTAGCCTAAAATATAATCAACACTTTTGCGATGCTTGTAAGATAGGAAAACAAGCACACGCTAGTCATAAAGCTAAGAATATAGTATCCACCACTAGATGCTTAGAACTACTTCATATGGACCTCTTTGGTCCATCCGCGGTGCGGAGCTATGGTGGCAATCGCTACACGTTAGTTATAGTAGATGACTATTCACGATACACGTGGACTAGGTTTCTAAGCGATAAAACCGAGGCCTTTGATAAATTTGAGACATTTAGTAAAATGATACAAAATAAGCTAGGATGCTCTATAGTTTCAATTAGGACGGACCATGGTAGGAAATTTGATAACGAAATACAATTCGGAAAATATTGTGA
>LBNU01018418.1:3983-16428 GCA_014162995.1 Artemisia annua | reverse complement strand
TTCTATATATATATATTGTGCTCTCTAAATATTTTTGCAAGCATTCCATCTCTCGATTTCCTTTATGACCTCAAAACGAGGGGAAGTATACGTCAAGGGGGAGCTCCAAGTATATCGGGATAACCTTTTTGATGCTAACAAAAAGGGGAGAATTGATATAAACTCACAATAATACTTGTATATATACTAATTTTCGTTTTAATGAGTTTAGATTTTGTAATCATCAAAAAGGGGGAGATTGTTGACATAAATAATGCATAAAAACGTTATTTATATTTTTCGATATCTCTACGTTTTGACGATCACAAAATCTAAAATCATTTAACGTAAGATTACTACGTAAACAAGTATTAAGCTAGTTTATATCAATTTATCCAATTTAATCACTTAAGGTATGAATAAACAAGTGCTTAATACATCTCATGATCAAAGGGGTATTTAATTAATTACTACAAAGTTTATTTAATAATATAAACATATTATATATTTTTGAAAAACACTTTTGGTAATAAAAGAAAATGTTTAAATCATACTAAATATATGAATTCAAATTTTTAACCAAAATCAGTTAGTTTTTCACCAAATAAACTTTCCCCACTAAAAGACAGAATTTCTGGCCATTACAGCTGGGCGGCCCCTTTAATTATAAGGGGCGGCCCCCTTAATTTTAAGGGGGCCGGCCATGAATTAAGGGGGCCGGCCACGCTCCTCTGTCAGAATCTGTCAGAAATTTTCTCCTATAAATACCACCTCAAACCTGGTATTTTTCACACCTCTTTCACGAAAATTTTCAGATCTAAATCTCTCTAAACATCTTCTAAAACCCATTGATCATTTGATTATTAATCCTTGTTTCAAGTGATTCAATCCCTCCTCATCCATCCTCATCCAAAGTGCAAGAGAAGAATACTCCATCAACATAAAGTTTAAGTAGTATTGTACATTTGTTGTGTATATTGTGTATAGCATTTGTGAAGTAATGTTGTGTTTATAGTAAGTAGTTCTAGGAGAGCTAGTTGTGAATAGAAGTTGGGTAGAGAAGAAAATTAAGTATTGAAGTAGTGAAGTGGTGTGTAGTAGTGAAGAAGTTGAGGTGTGTACAAGTAGTGAAGGAGTAGTGATAAGTTGTGGTGTGTTGTGAGATTGGTTCTAGCTAGGATTAGGACCCGACATTTAGCTTAGTGTCGTAAATTGGTGTAAGCAAAAGTCGTGTAAGGTTTTCTCCTCCATAAGGGAGCTTGTTGACATAGTGAAGAAAACTCCCGAGTTAGGTGCTCGGGGAGTGGAGTAGGACGAAAAGGAGATTCGTAGCTGAACCACTATAAATCCTTTGTCTCACGGTGCCATTCTTCCATCTCTATCTTTTTACTTACTTACTTACATACTTGTCATATTATATACTTGTTGATATTATTGTTTATAATTGTGCAAGTCTTTTGGTATCACATAAAGTTTGAATTGGTGTTTTCATAAACAAAGTTTTAATAAATTAAAAAGACGTAAAACTATTCAACCCCCCCTTCTAGTTTTCCACAGATACTTATGTTTACAAGTAATGTTACCTGTTAAGTCACGACATATGCAGTAATCTCAGTTTGTATCCATACTTCTTCCAGTAACCTTACTTTGGTTTAGGAGTAACCTTACTCCTACCAGTAAGGTCCATACCACATCTTGATATTACTAAACATATATTTTTTTTTTAAACCTTTACAACTTCATAAGATGTCTTAAGTAATACATGTATTAAATAATTTAAATCTACTGAAATTATTAAAACATTCAAGAATTTGGATCTCCTTAAATCACATAAACAAAAATAAAATAAAATAACTATAGTAAAAAGATGATGTTAATGTTTATAGGCAAAAACTAAACAAGGAGTTGTCACGTGTTATGGCCATGGAGACCACATTCTAAGCTAATGGAAGGCTCCGTAACACAGGTTGCGTCATCCTTACCACGGTACTGAGGAGATACACCCACCACGTGCAGTTGTTGTCTATGGAAAGAAATTGTTAATCGAAGGCTTAAACTCTACCAAAAAGGTTTTATTTGTATTGACGAGTACTCTTGCAATAGCATGCATCTTGTCGGAAACGAAGGCCCCACACCAAATTACACATTTGTTGTATGCATGTATGTGTAACCAGGGCTAGGCTTTGTCAGTACTAACACTCTGTTCTTAAGTTGTGTTTAGAGGTGAAAGTAAAAAAGGAAGGGAAGAAACTAAAATTTTGGTATGTTCTCAAGATTTTTTTTAGGGAATGAAATGGGAAGTAAATAAGGTAAAATGAATGGCTCTTTAATGTGTTTTGTAGCAAATGCTTTCCGCCAAACTTTGGTGTGAAAGTGAAGGTAAGAGAGTATGGGACCTTGTGCATTTTGTCTTCTTTTGGCCTTTTGCTATTCCATTTGTACTTGAAACTATTTTTTATATACTACTACATTTATTTTAATATAACTTTACACTTGCTTTCATCGCTTTTCTTCTCTCATTTTA
Source organism: Artemisia annua (assembly GCA_014162995.1). NCBI lineage: Eukaryota > Viridiplantae > Streptophyta > Magnoliopsida > Asterales > Asteraceae > Artemisia > Artemisia annua. The sequence goes on along the minus strand of LBNU01018418.1, from coordinate 13,925 downwards.
TAACTAGATAAAACAAAAACTTTTTGACAATCTTTCATTTACTCTCCTAACCACTTAGGCTGGGTGCAATAGTGTAACAAACCGGAATTTTTCAGACTAATTTTAATAATAAATATTTATTTATTATAGCTAATTTGGGCATTTCTATGCATAAATGGATATTTTTGAGCATTTCTGGACATTTTCGGGAGCTGTCCTGCACGCTGTAGCTTACAGTCATCATTATAATAGTCTATTTTTGTCATTAAACATAAATTTATCCATTTCGGATAGTTACTGACAAGTTTCGTAATTTACTGAGAACTTTCTCACATTTTTCTGAAAAACAACGCCGCACGCGAACCGACACCACAGTACCTACGGTAAAAGTCAAGTAAATATATTTTTGAGTCAGTAATGACATTTTATTACATTTCTGACAAAAACGTGGCTAAAAACTTTATTTTACGTATACGTGTCCAAAAACGTCAAACCGGGACGTTTCGGTCACATTTAAGCTTAAACCGGCACAGGATACACCCACGAGGAGTAAAAATATTTTCCCCCCCCTTTCTTGGATCCTTCCTAACCGCCCCCTAAGTCTTCCACCTTAAGAATCACATGTGAAATCCACTAATATCCAAGAAACACCCTATTAACCACAAGACACCTTATTAACCAAATCTATTACCTAATAAACACTAACACACTCATAATTCTCATCTCATCCTCCCTCTTGTTCTCTCTAGCCGAAACTCATACACACACAACATTCATATCAATTTTTAAAGATCAAGATTATTTGGGTATTGAATACAAGAGTTTTGGGTTATTTAGGAGGTGATTTGGGTTAAACTTGAAGTGTTTTGGGTATCTTTTTGTTCCTCCTAGCCACGTACCAAACACATCTTTTTAAGGAATCCTTAAAACTTTTCTAATCTTGCTTAAAACATGTTCTTGTGATGTTAAATGAGGTTACCAAGTGCTAAATGTAAATGTTTTGTTAAGTTGACAAAAATATATATATATCGTTGCATGCATGAAAATCAAACCATATTAAAATGCTAGGAGGGTCATATGAATATTTCTTGCTTGTGTGGTAAAACTTGTTGCTTGTGGTACTAATTTGATGATACAAATGTGATTTATGCTAATTACCCGAGTTTACGATGAAATATACACTTTTGTGTGTGTATATACGAATCGGCCTAAATAAAAATTATGAAGTTATTGGGGTTTTGAAAAACATAAAATTTTGGCTCAAGTGGTGAAATGGTGAAATTTTTACTTGAAAGATTTTAATTTAGCGTATACCGAATTAACCGTAACTAATTATAATTAATTAGTAAAAATACAAATTTTGCTGAAATTAATTATTTTTGGTCGAAAATAATTAATTTGGGTCGAATAGAATGAGATTTGACCAAAGTGGACTTTTGAGATTAAGTACGTAATTATAAGTGTTAATTATGTTTAATTATAAAAAGTTACGTAATTATATACACTAAAATTGATTTTGGGCCGAGTGGTCACTTTCAGCCCAATAGGGGTGTTCGGTGAACAGTAGCCGAGTCCAACCATGATTTTTCCAACTTTGACCTTTTGACCAAAAATTGTTATCGGACGTATAAAAACTAATTTTGACATATAACGATATATATAACGTAACTTAAATCGGGCTAAATAGATTTGGGCTAATTTTTGGACTAATGGGCCCAATAGTGAAATTTCGGCCCACTAAGCATTTCGGGTGACGGAAACGAGTTTTGACATATATTGGAAACTTACAATGACTATTTTCATAACATAGAACGAATTATATCGATAACTATATTAATAGTGCGTACTATATATATTACGTACTAATTTTTGCAAATAAAGTTAACGAACGGTTTAGTCGAGAAATTTTGCAACATTTGAGAACAGATGGAAACGTTGAATAAACGAATGGGTCATGCCCAAATTTTCTAAGAATTATAACACTTAGAGTATTTTGCTAAAATACTTCCACTTATATAGTTTTCTAAAGGTATTTATTTCAAACACTTATAATTAAAATTATATTATAAATAATATTTATAATATAATATTCCTCCACTAACTCTATTGTTATATTATTTTCTCAAAGCATGTTTAATTAATTTTAATTAATAAAATACATAATTATAAACTTTACCTAATATATATATATATATATATATATATATATATATATATATATATATATATATATATATATATATATATATATATATATATATATATATACACACACACACACACACACATATGTATTACCTATGAATTGTAACAATGAATAAGACGTACAGATGTTCCGTTGTACAAACTCTCACCATATACTTTCACCACGAGCCATCACCAAATGTCTTTCTAATAAACTACTTTTGAGATGTACATACCACACAACAAGCAAGAAATACGCGAGCACATGGTCACACATAAAACTTTTTTTTTCAAATGAGTCAAAACATTTAAAACACTAAAACTAAGACGCTTGTCTTTTGAAAACTCTTTTACTTTACGTGACGTATTCTGAGATAACTATATACATATTAGGTTGTGCCGATCTCGTACCGTTGTGCCTATATCTCTTGAAACCGTTGTGATTTGCTCTAGATTCCAGTTGTGTCAGTTGTGACATTTGTGTTGTTTGCGTTCCTACAATCAGAGGTGAGTTCATGCCCCCTATTTTTGCTTGTTTCATAACTGTTTTGGGAGAGAATACATGCTCGTTTTACTAAATCTAGTATTTGCATTACTTAAACAATGAATTGTTTACATGAAAACTTTATGTTCTTGCTAAATTACTTGTTCGGTTATTCAACCGCATGACTTGATTTATCGTTACAAACTGGATTATTATACTATGGACACAAGTGCTTGAAATGTATATGTGAGTTTATAGCCCATTTTCTTATAATTACTGTTTTATAAACCTTGGAGTGAGAAACATGCAACTGTTTTTATGCAAACCACTTTATGAACAATTGCTCGTGTGCAATACTACTTTTACGCATACCACTTGGGTGATTGGATTGACACTTACTCGCTGTGCTGTTTGACCGGTTAGGCAAATAGACGCATAATATTTGAAACACTTGGGTGATCGGTTAGACACCTACTCTCTGTGCGGTTTGTCCAGTTAGGCAAACGGACGCATACTACTTGGGTGATCGGTTAGACACCTACTCTCTGTGTGGTTTGTCCGGTTAGGCAAACGGACACATACTACTTGGGTGATCGGTTAGACACCTACTTGGGTAAGCTACATTTGACTGATTTTTCTCCTGTCACTGCGAGTGAAGCAGAGGTCACTAGAACTGAACTTGATTTATATGTGAACGATTTTCACACTCGAAAACCTTGTGGTCCACATTTATTTTACACTGAATTGCTATTTATATAAGCTTATGAATTCACCAACCTCGTGTTGACATATTAGCATCTATTTTCAGGTTTAAAGCGATAGCTTACTATTGGAGGCTTTGGCAGGGCATGGCATGGTCATAGATGACTCTGATGTATTTGGGACCGCTTTATTACTTTTATGGGCTTATATTTCCACACTATTTTTGGAACGCTGTAAACAAAATACTTTTGAATATAAACATTTCTTTAAAACGGTTGAGGTAAAACCGTTCTTTTTACTTTGTGTTGTGATACCATTTTAGTAGCACCCAAACATGTATACTTCCGCTAAACCAGATTTTGGGGGTGTTACAGATTGGTATCAGAGCCAGGTTATAGAGAACTGGGTATTTTTAAAACCTAGGCTATAACTACTTTTGCGAAAACTTAACCCTATGACCGACAAGTGCCTGCCTGCCAAGCTGATGCCTCACTATGATTTTGATTACTAATATATTTGATGAGATGTGTACTTTGCTTTTGGATGAGTATATCCATTTATTTTCGCTATTTACTATAAGTATCTTCGACATACTTATGCTTATGTATTGTACTTGGCGTAGCGTTACGCGCTTTTCTCTACCTAATCTCATCATTCGTCCTCGAGCGTGGACACTTGTTTTAGTCTTTCTAAACAGCTTTTAAAAGTGAGTGACATAGTACTAGCGTAACTGAGCTGAGTATTTTGAAGTTCATTGAACCTCTGGTGAATATAGGCTGATCACCTATATTCAACCAGGGACAGTGGGACATAGCCTGATCACCTATGTCCGACTCAGAGGTGAACTTTGCGATACTTGGAGTAGTTATAATAGAATTATGTTCGGTTAACTCTTTGATTACGAGAATAATAAAATCCATGTGTGTATACATAAGCATGCATGACATGAACACTCACATTTGCACACAACATGATAGCAATCACAACACACTTGCATCACAATACTTCATGAATCATAATACACTTTGTATCGCTATACCTTTCCGCTCATATGGAATACTTGCTCGTCACCGTCTAATCATGTTTTGCATCAAGGCGTACTAGACCCGATTGATTACAGTTTGAATTCGAGTGGCTTATTTTAACTTGTTTGATGTTGTAATAAACTCAAACTCATTTAAGTTTATTGGAGTGTTTCGGCTACATTCGAATTTGGATTGCTCATTTATTTAAACCTTGCTTTGTTTGTGGTCTTGTTACAGTCACCTCTGCCCCAAACCTTATGCTCAATCGATGTGGTTCATTCCTCTCGATCGATGTTGTTCCTTCCGCGTGAAGTAGAATGTACATTACTTGGTCAACCAATAGATTGCTAGTAGCAATCAACATCCTCCTTCAGAGTCGTACTCTGAACTTGCTATACCCTCCACTCAGCGGAGATCCTATGACCAACAGAAACTTTAAGACTTTAAAGAGTCACCTGAACCGCGTTCTTTGGAACAGACACCGAACTTTTCACTCGTCTCACGAGCATACCAGTTACTTTTGCTACCCTCTTAGAAGATGATAAATCGTGTCGCTAACTCCATACAAACTGTTTTCGATTATTCTACTGACCATTTTGCGGTCACTCTACAAACGTTTTACTGCTACTTCATGAAGTCAAAACTTCAACCTTACTACTATTTTGTAAACAGCGAATTATTCCCGTTGTTCTATAAACTGTTTTACAACTTATTTCACAAACGATTTTATAAACCAGTTTGCTCTCCTGCTACGATTCCACGAATCAAACTACATTTTGCTACTATTATGCAAATGATCAGCTGATTTCTTATAATTCAATGAACTGTTTTATAAACCGCTTTATAAACTATTCCGCAATCATCCTGCAAACTATTTACTCATTTTGATGCGTTAAAAGTTTCTAGTCAAAACTTCATCAAATTTTTGCATAACAAGGAGTGGTTAAACGATAATTTTTTGTGAAATCCTCTTATACACACCATGTGTAAAGACTGGTCTTACTAAAACTACGAATCCTTTAAAGTCGCATCAGTTAACCTAACTGCAAAACTTCCAGCAAATGATTATGTATTACTCTTCCACAGACAAGAGGAGCCCTTACCATCCGGTAAGATTCAAATCGGGTGTGGGTACCAACATCTCTTCCCAGACACCATTTTATCGGATAACATAAAATGAAATCCGGGACGGATTTCCTTTAAGGAGGGTAGACTGTAACAAACCGGAATTTTCCAGACTAATTTTAATAATAAATATTTATTTATTATAGCTAATTTGGACATTTCTATGCATAAATGGATATTTTTGAGCATTTCTGGACATTTTCGGGAGCTGTCCTGCACACTGTAGCTTACAGTCATCATTATAATAGTTTATTTTTGTCAGTAAACATAAATTTATCCATTTCAAATAGTTACTGACAAGTTTCGTAATTTACTGAGAGCTTTCTCACATTTTTCTGAAAAACAACGCCGTACGCGAACCGACACCACAGTACCTATGGTAAAAGTCAAGTAAATATATTTTTGAATCAGTAATGACATTTTATTATATTTCTGACAAAAACGTGGCTAAAAACTTTATTTTACGTATACGTGTCCAAAAACGTCAAACCAGGACGTTTCGGTCACATTTAAGCTTAAACCGGCACAGGATACACCCACGAGGAGTAAAAATATTTTCCCCCCCCTTTCTTGGATCCTTCCTAACCGCCCCCTAAGTCTTCCACCTTAAGAATCACATGTGAAATCCACTAATATCCAAGAAACACCCTATTAACCACAAGACACCTTATTAACCAAATCTATTACCTAATAAACACTAACACACTCATAATTCTCATCTCATCCTCCCTCTTGTTCTCTCTAGCCGAAACTCATACACACACAACATTCATATCAATTTTTAAAGATCAAGATTATTTGGGTATTGAATACAAGAGTTTTGGGTTATTTAGGAGGTGATTTGGGTTAAACTTGAAGTGTTTTGGGTCTCCTTTTGTTCCTCCTAGTCATGTACCAAACACATCTTTTTAAGGAATCCTTAAAACTTTTCTAATCTTGCTTAAAACATGTCCTTGTGATGTTAAATGAGGTTACCAAGTGCTAAATGTAAATGTTTTGTTAAGTTGACAAAAATATATATATATATGGTTGCATGCATGAAAATCGAACCATATTAAAATGCTATGAGTGCTTGTGTGGTAAAACTTGTTGCTTGTGGTACTAATTTGATGATACAAATGTGATTTATGCTAATTACCCGAGTTTACGATGAAATATACACTTTTGTGTGTATATATATGAATCGGCCTAAATAAAAATTATGAAATTATGGGGGTTTTGAAAAACATAAAATTTTGGCTCAAGTGGTGAAATGGTGAAATTTTTACTTGAAAGATTTTAATTTAGCATATACCGAATTAACCGTAACTAATTATAATTAATTAGTAAAAATACAAATTTTGGTGAAATTAATTATTTTTGGTCGAAAATAATTAATTTGTGTCGAATAGAATGAGATTTAACCAAAGTGGACTTTTGAGATTAAGTACGTAATTATAAGTGTTAATTATGTTTAATTATAAAAAGTTACGTAATTATATACACTAAAATTGATTTTGGGCCGAGTGGACACATTGAGCCCAATAGGGGTGTTCGGTGAACAGTAGCCGAGCCCAACCATGATTTTTCCAAATTTGACCTTTTGACCAAAAATTTTTATCGGACGTATAAAAACTAATTTTGACATATAACGATATATATAACGTAACTTAAATCGGGCTAAATAGATTTGGGCTAATTTTTGGACTAATGTGCCCAATAGTGAAATTTCGGCCCACTAAGCATTTCGGGTGACGGAAACGAGTTTTGACATATATTGGAAACTTACAATGACTATTTTCATAACATAGAACGAATTATATCGATAACTATATTAATAGTGCGTACTATATATATTACGTACTAATTTTTGCAATTAAAGTTAACGAACGGTTTAGTTGAGAAATTTTGCAACATTTGAGAAAAGATGGAAACGTTAAAAAAACGAATGGGTCATGCCCAAATTTTCTAAGAATTATAACACTTAGAGTATTTTGCTAAAATACTTGCACTTATATAGTTTTCAAAAGGTATTTATTTCAAACACTTATAATTAAAATTATATTATAAATAATATTTATAATATAGTATTCCTCCACTAACTCTATTGTTATATTATTTTCTCAAAGCATGTTTAAATAATTTTAATTAATTAAATACATAATTATAAACTTTACCTAATATATATATATAAATATATATATAAGCTATATATACATATGTATTACTTATGAATTGTAACGATGAATAAGACGTACGGATGTTCCGTTGTACAAAATCTCACCATACACTTTCACCACGAGCCATCACCAAATGTCTTTCTAATAAACTACTTTTGAGATGTACGTACTACACAACAAGCAAGAAATACGCGAGCACATGGTCACACATAAAACTTTTTTTTTGAAAGGAGTCAAAACATTTAAAACACTAAAACTAAGACGCTTGTCTTTTGAAAACTCTTTTACTTTACGTGAAGTATTCTAAGATAACTATATACATGTTAGGTTGTGCCGATCTCGTACCGTTGTGCCTATATCTCTTGATACCGTTGTGATTTGCTCTAGATGCCAGTTGTGTCAGTTGTGACATTTGTGTTGTTTGCGTTCCTACAATCTGAGGTGAGTTCATGCCCCCTATTTTTGCTTGTTTTCATAACTGTTTTGGGGGAGAATACATGCTCGTTTTGCTAAATCTAGTATTTGCATTACTTAAACAATGAATTGTTTACTTGAAAACTTTATGTTCTTGCTAAATTACTTGTTCGGTTATTCAACCGCATGACTTGATTTATCATTACAAACTGGATTATTATACTATGGACACAAGTGCTTGAAATGTATATGTGATTTTATAGCCCATTTTCTTATAATTACTCTTTTATAAACCTTGGAGTGAGAAACATGCAACTGTTTTTATGCAAAACACTTTATGAACAATTGCTCGTGTGCAATACTACTTTTACGCATACCACTTGGGTGATCGGATTGACACCTACTCACTGTGCTGTTTGACCGGTTAGGCAAATAGACGCATAATATTTGAAACACTTGGGTGATCGGTTAGACACCTACTCTCTGTGCGGTTTGTCCGGTTAGGCAAATGGACACATACTACTTGGGTGATCGGTTAGACACCTACTCTCTGTGTGGTTTGTCCGATTAGGCAAACGGACACATACTACTTGGGTGATCGGTTAGACACCTACTTGGGTAAGCTACAATTGACTGATTTTTCTCCTGTCACTGCGAGTGAAGCGGAGGTCACTAGAACTGAACTTGATTTATATGTGAACGATTTTCACACTCGAAAACCTTGTGGCCCACATTTCTTTTACACTGAATTGCTATTTATATAAGCTTATGAACTCAACAACCTCGTGTTGACATTTTAGCATGTATTTTCAGGTTTAAAGCGATATCTTACTATTGGAGGCTTTGGCAGGGCATGGAATGGTCATAGATGACTCTGATGTATTTGGGACCGCTTTATTACTTTTATGGGCTTATATTTCCACACTATTTTTGGAACGCTGTAAACAAAATACTTTTGAATATAAAGATTTCTTTTAAACGGTTGAGCTAAAACCATTCTTTTTACTTTGTGTTGTGATACCATTTTAGTAGCACCCAAACATGTATGCTTCCAACCAGATTTTGGGGGTGTTACAAATAGCAAGATCGACCGGCAGGTCACTTGCGGTCGGACTCAGTCGGACTTATTGTAGGATATCTGATGCGCGGGATTGCGACCACGCACTAGGGTTTTACTTCTCAAGGGATCTTGAGAAGCTTGCAATCCCCACCAGGCAGTGTACCTGACCGATTTAGTATAGTGTAGTGGCAAGTACCGGGGGATTGATCGTTCTCTAGGGGAATAGTGTCGTTAGGATTGAAAAACTACTCTAATAGGTCTAAGGGTGAGGGAAGATTCTTTTTGTATTTTTATATTTTTATGAAAGCAAGTAAAAATCTCGGGTTTTGAAGGAGTGGGCGGAATTAGTTGCTAGTCAACTAACCCAAATAACTACTAATGCAAATAAAATAAAATAACAAGAAAATAAATGTTGTGAAAAACAAGTATTTAGAGAAGTGTGTTTACTTAGATTTCCATCCACTCCCTAACTATTTTTACCGATTGATTAGTGTTTATTAAATGCGTGGATGACGGATATGTATTCCTTAAATAACGGTCGTAGGGGGTGTGTACTGACTTCCCAACTCATTATAAGCTCCTACTTGCACTCCTAGGGTCGAGCCGGCTAAGAGCTCTAACATGGGATCACTAGAAATTCGCTCAATGCAATTAAATACCAATCAAATAACCTTAGTACACTTGGTTCATCGTTTCGTAAGACGTTCAAGCCATGTTTACCAATTGGAAGTCTGCCATTTTTCTTAAGGCCTAACATCGATAAAACAATTTCATCCCAAATACAAATTTCCAATTTCCCTCTTCTCCCTT
>LBNU01018417.1:46838-57248 GCA_014162995.1 Artemisia annua | reverse complement strand
AGACCTCAATAAACGGTTTTCCCAAGACTACTTGAGCCAAACTTGCATCGACTATTAGGCGGATATCTTCTACAATCACAAAGTCGGTGACATAGGTGAAGTTTCCTACATAAACCGGTAATCCCCTAACTCTTCCCGTGAAGTTACTAATCCATCCCTTATCGGGGAATACCCTATACCTAAGTTGATTTTTCATTATCAAGTTGTATTGTGCTCTAGTCATGATGTTTATGGGCGATCTAGGGTCGATGTAAGCTTTCCACACATGCAAATGTCCAATGTTGCATGGTATGTTGAGATTAGAAGGGTCGCCCGTTTTGATAATCGGGTTACCTAGGAAGTATGGTGTCTCGGAGTCATCGAATAAATCCTTATGGTATGCCCGCTCTTCTCTAGTCGGTAACTTATTGAAGTAGTCCTCTCCATCATCTACTTCTTCAATCTCGCTTACCGTACTTTCCTTATCTACCTCGACTTCCTTAACTTCATCCTTAGGTTCATTATTTTCCTCACTCCTATCAATTGGTTTAATAGTGACAACGTTGACGAAGTGGACATGTTTGGATGAAGAAGGGTACTTGATTTGGGGTCCGCTATTAGTGGTCCTAGCGTCCTTATGTGGAGGTGATAGCACTTGGTTGGTAAGGGCCTTCAATAAGTTGTCAATCTTATTGGTCATCTCTACTTGTTGTTGATTAAATTCGGATGTGAATTTAGCTATACGAGCTTCTTGAGATGCCATAAAATTGGACATCAATCCTTCAAAGTTATTGGTACTACCATAGTTGTTGGAAGGATTGTTGTTGAAGGTACGGTTCGAGGAAGGACCGTTGGGTTGAAAACGATTAGGTGGGTTGGAAGAATTGTTTTGGGGCACGTTTTGGTTTGACTTCCACCTAAGGTTTGGGTGATTTTTCCATGAGGGGTTGTATGAATCACCGTAAGGGTTTGGCTCGGGTTTGAAAGTGTACCACTTGTCTCCCGCTCCGTCGGTACGCGAGGATGCGTAGTCCGCAAAAGCTTGTTCGGGGAGTTCCATGCAATCACGAGTGTCGTGGGGACCACTACATAATTCGCACGAAGAAGTGATTTTATTCACTTGGCTTGAAGGTTTAGGAGCCTCGTAGGATTTCATAAGAAACTTGACTTGGTCTTCAAGTTCTATGATCCTACGGTCGGAAGTGCTTGAATTATTCGAAGGCAAAGATATTGCCTTGACCGTTTTATTCAAATCACGGGGATCATTCCAACTTTCGTTGTCATATAGAGCAAGATCTTCTAGGAGATCCCATGATTGTTCCGCACTTAGATCACGTAGCTTGCCACCGGCCGCTTGGTCAATGGTTTGCCTCGTGGGGAGATTGATATGGTCATAGAAGATTTGGACTTGGAGCCAAAGGTCTATGCCATGATGAGGGACTTTTTGGAGTAAGTCCTTGAATCGAGTCCATGCCTCGTAGAGGGTTTCGCCTTGGCGTTGTTGGAACGCCAAGATATCATTCCTTAGCTTGGTAGTTCTCCCCGGTGGGAAAAATTGAGCAAGGAAACGAGTTGTGAGATCGTCCCAAGAGGTGATGGATCCTGCGGGAAGTCGCTCAAGCCATTGACTAGCTTGGTCCCGTAGAGAGAATTGGAAGAGACGCAATCGGGTCGTCTCTCGAGTTGCAACATCAAGGTCTATGGAATCTACGATTTTGAGGAAATCCTTGAGATGTTGGTTTGGATCTTCGGAACGAAGTCCATGGAATGCGCATCCGCTTTGCACCAACCGGATGGTGTCGGATCGCAAGGGAGTGACATTGGCTCCTTGAGTGAGCTCAATGGTGTTTCGATAGCCAAGGTGGCTAGGTCGGGAATACTCTCCTAAGGTGCGGGGTCTAGGAGGTTGGTTTGGTTGTGGTGGGTGGTTTGGTTGAATTAGGTTGTTGGGATCAAGGATGTTACCACCTTCCATGATGGCGGATGGTAAAGATTACGAACAAAAACACGAAGAAAAAGATAGACTAAAGAAAATCCTAGAAAATGAAAATAAAAATCTCACTAGAAAGGAATCTAGTGAGTAGACCTAAAGAAATAAAAATTCTACCTAAACAATAACTATTCCCCGGCAGCGGCGCCAAAAACTTGATGCGTGGTTTTGTGACCTTACAACAGGTTTTACCTCTCGAGGGATCTCAAGAGGCTTACAACCCCACCAGGCAGTGTACCTGACCGATGTAGTATAGGATAGTGGTAAGTACGGGGGATTGATCGTTCTCTCACAGGGAATAGTGTTCGTTAGGATAGAAAAGCTACTCTAATAGGTCTAAGGGTGGAAGGAAGATTCTTTTTGTATTTTTATATTTTTTTGAAAGCAATTAAAATCTCGGTTTTTAGAGGAAGGGCGGAATTAGTTGCTAGTCAACTAACCCAAGTTTACTACTTATGCAAATTAAAATAAAATAAATATCTAAACTATTGTGGTTGTGAAAACAATATGGAGAAAATTGTGTTTACTTAGATTTCATTACTCCCTAACTATCTTTTACCGGTTAATTGATATGTGTGTTACTTGTGTGGATGAAGGGTGTATTCCTAATAACTCATGGAGTGGCATACATATCTCTCCAATTCTATGAGCTCTTATCTCGCCCTATGCCATGCACGGCACAACCATAGGGGTTGTAAACAGTGGCTCATGCGTTAAATACTACCTTAATAGCCTAGTATGCCTTGGCTACATGTTTCCCAAGACGTTCAAGCACGTTACCATAAAGGAGGTTGGCCAGTTTTCTTGAGCCTAACATTGATGGAACAATCATCCCAACAAACAACAACACACACCAATCAACCAATAATTAATAGTTAGGTTTCATTAGATCTAAGCAAACACTAGAGAATTTAGCTACACATGTTAATTAAAAGACAAGCAAAAGAGATAATCAACCAACACATAGACATATTGATTGAATTAAAGTGAAGACTTATCTTTAATTAAGCATGAGGGTTCCAAGGGTTGGAAACCCTAAAAAGTACAGAAAATTCGTCTTTAGGGTTTGCCCTAAAAGTTCTCCACAAAGTTCCACACTAATGAATGAAAATTAGAAAACTATATATAGATTTTACACTCTGACGGCGTCAGGTTATAAGGGCTGACGCCGTCAGCTCGCCGCCATTAGGTTTCTCGGATGGCCTAGATCCACTTCTGACGCCGTCACCTTATAAAACCTTCTGGGCCGTCACTCTTTAAATTATAACCTGACGGCCTACTTTTCCTAACACCTGACGGCGTCAGGTGTTAATTCCAAAATTTCCTCTGGCCCGTCATTTGAAAATTGGATTCCACTCTTTTGTCAAGGCTTTCTGACGGCGTCACCTTGTGACTTCTGACGCCGTCAGGTTGTAAATCTTCATCTTTTGAGACTTTGTCGTTTTCTTCACTTTTATGCTCCAAAAACGTCCGAATATGCATGTTTTCCAGAATTCCTCTCAAAAGTACCTAAAATGACAAAAGGAACGATTTAGGGTAATATTTGATCACATTTACTCGAATTAGGGCTTAAATGACCCCTTAAAACGGGTACACTTTTCGTCTCATCAGGAACAAATAGAGGAAATACTTAGTCATTTAGATAAGCTATCTTTAGGACGAATAGAAGAAGTAGAAAATAGGATTAGTGATATAGGAATAGGTAGAAATAGGTTAGAAAATGAATTAGAGAAAACTCGTAATCAAATCTTTAGGTTGCAAACAAAATATGAGGGACACTCTGACAAAGTAGTTACTGCACATGTTAGACTTTCCACTATAGAAATGATTATCGAGGATATTAGGGATAGTCATAGGTCTGATACAGAGGATCTTTTGGAAGCCATCCAGGAACTTAAGAATAACAAAGAATCAAAATAAGTTTATAAACTTAGGTAGTATAAGGTTTATAGGTAGATAACTTAGTATAAACGGGTACTTGTTAGGTTTTTACTTTATAAAATATATGATTTTTAATCTACCCATACTTAGTCTACTTAAAACTCGTATCCCATATTAGGATCCCCTATGCCTTAGGACACACTATAGATTGCCTTAGGACACACTATAGATTGCCTTAGGACACACTATAGACTGCCTTAGGATTTAAGAACTAGAACTTATAGGAAATTAAAACAAGTAGACATACCTAGGAACACTAAAAACTTAGGATCTTTTAGAATCACTATGCCTTTAGACGGGGGAAACTAGCTTCGGTGGAATATAATGAATCTTGTTAGGAAATTCGCCCTTTTAGTTTTAGGATTCCCTACCCAACTAATATCAGATAATGTTCTAAGAAATTAGGACATAAACTATGACACTATTCTTATCACATCTTACGAACACCTATAGAATGGCACGTACAAGAGCTACCACTCCCGTTACTCCCACTACTCCCGCCATGACTCAGGAAGACATCCAGCGACTAGTGACTGACAGTGTGACTGCAGCACTAGGAGCTTTGGATGCCAACATGGCTAGAAACCTTGAAATTCCTGTAGTGAAGAAGAGTAACTACAAGGAATTTATGAGCTGTCAGCCCTTCAATTTTAAGGGGACAGAAGGGGCCATAGGATTGATTCACTGGTTTGAGAGATGTGAGTCAGTATTTGCCCATAGCAACTGTACTGAGGATTGTAGGGTTAAGTTTGCTACTGGTACTCTTACCGAGGAAGCATTATCATGGTGGAACTCGTATGCCCAACCAATAGGAATAGAAGAGGCATACTAGTTATCATGGACTGAGTTTAAGAATCTTATGATTAAGAAATACTGCCCTCGAACAGAAGTCAAGAAAATGGAGGATGAACTATATAACTTGACTGTGAAGGGGAACGATGTTAAAACTTATATTAGGAGATTTCAAGAGTTGGCAACTTTGTGTCCTACAATGGTGCCGACTGTTGAAAAGACAATAAAAGTTTTCATCGGAGAGTTGCCCCGAAGTATCGAAGGGAATGTTACTGCCTCTAAACCTCAAACTTTAGAGGAGACCATTAACATAACTTTGAGGTTAATGGATCAAGTAACAAAGCACAACTATGTGCCAGCGCCCTACGATAATAAACGAAAGTTCCACGATGGGAGAGCTTTCGGTAACACTCGTAATACCACTAGTAATAACTATACCAACCCATATCCTCAACCAAGGCAAGAGACTGCGAGAGCATATGCCGCTACTCCAAATGAGAGAAGTGGTTATGCTGGGAATGCCCCTCTGTGTAAGAAATGCAACTGGCATCACACAGGGCCTTGTTCCATTAAATGTACAACATGTAACAAGGTGGGCCATCACTCAAGGGATTGCAAGAACAAAGGACCAACTACTGGGGGTAATCCACCACCAGCAACGGTCATTTGTCATACTTGCGGAGAAAAAGACACTATGCAATTAGATGTCCAAAGAAAAATACTGATGGTGCCTAGGGAAGAGCATATATGTTGAGGGATAGGAATGATCCACAAGATCCGAGCGTAGTCACGGGTAAGTTTCTCTTAAACAATCACTTAGTTAAAGTATTATTTGATTCTGGAGCCGATAGGAGTTTCGTATCTACACCTTTAGCCTCTAGACTTAGGATTAAACCCATAGCTTTAGATACTTACTATGAGATAGAAATGGTCGACGGAAACTTAGTTAGTACTAACACGGTCATCAAAGGTTGTACCCTAACTTTACTTAACCACCCCTTCGAGATCGATCTCATACCCATTAGACTCGGTAGTTTTGACGTTGTTGTGGGAATGGATTGGTTGTCCAAGAATCAAGCAAAGATTCTTTGTGACGAGAAAATCATCCATGTACCTATCAACGGTGAGACTTTAACTATCCGAGGAGATCAAAGTAAAACTCGACTTAACTTCATTTCATGTATCAAAACGGAATGATACATGTCACGAGGTTGTCAAGTCTTCGTGGTTCAAGTAACGGAGACCAAGCCAGATGAAAAACGACTGGAGGAGATCCCTGTATTCAGGGAATACCCAGAAGTTTTTCCTAAGGATTTACCTGGACCTCCCATTCGTCAGATAGAATTTCAAATCGATTTAATTCCCGGAGTAGCACCGATAGCCCAAGCACCCTATAGGCTAGCCCCTTCAGAGATGAAGGAACTCTCTGAACAACTCCAGGAATTAACTGATCGAGGTTTTATACGCCCAAGTACATCACCCTGGGGAGCTCCTGTCCTATTCATAAAGAAGAAAGACGGATCTATGAGGATGTGTATCGATTATCGTGGATTGAACAAACTTACTATCAAAAATCGATACCCATTACCCAGGATTGATGACTTATTTGATCAACTACAAAGTTCAAGTGTATATTCAAAGATCGACTTACGATCAGGTTATCATCAACTGAGAGTGAGGGAAGAAGATATCCCTAAGACCGCTTTCAGAACAAGATATGGGCACTATGAATTTCAAGTTATGCCATTTGGTTTAACAAACGCACCAGCGGTTTTCATGGATCTCATGAACCGGGTGTGTAAACAATACTTGGATAAATTTGTTATAGTGATCATAGATGATATCCTTATCTATTCACGTAACGAGGAAAAGCACGCTAAACACCTGAGAATAATCCTAGAACTACTTAAGACGGAGAAACTTTATGCAAAGTTCTCTAAGTGTGAATTCTGGATTAGTGTTGTGCAATTTCTCAGACACATGATAGATAAACAAGGACTTCGTGTCGATCCTGCAAAAATCGAAGCCGTTAAGAAATGGCCGCATCCTATGAATCCTACTGAGATACGACAATTCTTAGGACTTGCGGGCTACTATCGAAGGTTTATTGAGAGATTTTCAAAAATAGCAAAACCTTTGTGATGTGTGGTTTTGCGACCTTACAACAGGTTTTACCTCTCGAGGGATCTCAAGAGGCTTACAACCCCACCAGGCAGTGTACCTAACCGATGTAGTATAGTGAAGTGGTAAGTACGGGGGATTGATCGTTCAACTCAAAGAATAGTGTTCTTTAGGATTGAAATTTATATGGAGTGATTAAGACCCTCTAAGTTGATGGAAAAACACCTACCCTAACCCTAGAATCGGACTTAGGGTTTGGGGCTTACAAATAATGAAGTTATGATGTTGTATTTATAGGCAATGTTTCTGTCGGCAAGGCTTGACGGCGTCACCTTATACACTTGACGGCGTCAACTTCCCTTTTTCACCAAATTGTAGATCTTTTCGTCCTCTTCGCGTGGCCTTTTGAATCACCCAAATCCGAGTTCGTATGAAGATTTTATGTAATTCTAGAATGTTCTTTAGATTAGAGTTAGTTTACTTGTCGTTCAAGTATTGTAAACCGACTAGGGTTTTCCTTATGCCTATAAAAGGATCCCTAGGATGGCATTAGAGATATACGATTTTAGAGATACATGCATGTTTAATATTAGAGTTATTAGGGTTGTTAGTGAATCTGTGTACATAAGCAGGTTCAAAGGTTTAATATAATTTAAGTTTTTTTTTTAATTCTTCTTAGCTTTGTTAAAGTAGATTCCGCATACTTAACAGAGTTATTCAGTGTTTCATTGTTAGTAGTTAAGGATTTATCCAAGATTACTAAACCCTTACAAGCTACATAGTTAGTTTGGTCAGAGTATATCGATCCAACAAGTGGTATCAGAGCTTGTGTGGAAACTCTGATTAAGAAGAAATCCTTGAAAACCGATTTAACAAACCCTAAAGATGACGACTGAAGCTGCACCAATCTCATCCATAACCTCACTCAGAATTCCTATCATCAAGAAGGGAGAATATGATCTCTGGAGCATGAAGATGAGGCAGTACATTGCTATTACAGACCATGCTCTATGGGATGTAATTGTTAATGGTAATATGGTCATTGAAGAACCTAAAACAGTTCCAGGACAACCTAAACCACCTCAACCACAAGTGCTAGTAGCTACAAAAAGAAATCAAGATAAAGCTCTCAACATACTGTTGTCTGCTATTCCTGATGGTCACCTACTCAAATTTCATGATGCTAAGGTTGCAAAACAATTATGGGCTGCTATCAAGACAAGGTTTGGAGGTAATGATGCTTCCAAGAAGATGCATAGAAACTTATTGAAGCAACAATTTGAAACATTCACTGTTGGTGAAAGAGAAGGTCTTGATGCTTCCTATGATAGATTCCAAAATCTTCTTAGTATGCTAGAGTTATATGGAGCAGAGGTAACTGTTGAAGATGCAAACTTGAAGTTCTTAAGGAGTTTGCCATCTGTATGGCAGGTTGCTACTATTATCAGAGGACAACCTGGTTTGGATTGTATGGACTTTGATGATCTCTATAACAACTTAAAGGTGTATGAGCATGAAAGAATGAATGGTCAAATAAGTTCAAAATCACACAACATTGCTTTTTGTGTCTTCTGAAAAACAGAAAAGCAGTACCTTCCAACTAAAAGGTACTGCTCTATCCTGTTCAAAGTACTGGTTGGGTGAAAAACAGCAATGTTTGCACCAACCATGACCACGTACACTTCGACCGAGTCAAAACATCATCGAATCTCTGATGATGTTGTATGTTCCTTCTTTGGTCAACAGCCACTTTCCTGTTTTGCTTCAATGAGCTTTCTTGGATCCTTGCGAGTGTATCAATGCCACATTCGCATCTTATGTCAATCTCTTCCGTCAGATCCATCTCTCTTCCAACTTTGCAACAAATCTTCTTCATAAGTAACAGGTAAAGTGGCTTGTTGAGCAACAAAGGAACATACGAACACTCATCGAGAATTCATGGATGTTCCTGAACTGGTAAGAACGTGGTAGTGGGCTCATGGTTTGCCCACAACATGCTGTTTTCCCACCAAACAGCTACTTTGAACAGGATAAGCAGTACTTTTAGTGGAAGTACTGCTTCTGTTTTCAGAAGACAAAAAGCAATGTGTGTGATTTTTGAACTTATTTGACCCATTCATCTCATGCTCATACACTTAAGTTGTTATAGAGATCCATCAAAGTCATACAATCCAAACCAGGTGTCCTTTGATAATAGTAGGCAACCTGCCATACAGATGGCAAAACTCTTAAGAACTTCAAGTTTGCAATCCTTGCCAGACAGTTACCTGCTGGCTCCATATAACTCCTAGCATACTAAGAGAAGATTTTGGAATCTATCATAGGAAGCATCAAGACTTCTCTTTCACCAACAGTGAATGTTTCAAATTGTTGGCTTCCAATAAGTTTCTATGCAATTTCTTGGAAGCATCATTACTCCAAACCTTGTCCTTGTAGCAGCCATAATTGTTTTTGCAACCTTAGCAATCAATGAATTTGAGTAGGTTGGACCAATCAGGAATACGCAGACAACAGTATGTTGAGACTTATCCTTGATTTCTTTTTGTAGCTACTAGCCAACTTTGTGGTTGAGGTGGTTTAGGTTGTCCTGAACCCTGTTTTAGGTTCTTCATGACCATATTACCCATTAACAATTACATCCCATAGAAGCATGGTCTGTAATAGCCAATGTAAACTGCCTCCATCCTTCATGCTCCAGAGATCAATATTCTCCCTTTGATGAGTAGGAATTCCTGGAGGAGGTATGGAGAGTTGGCTGCAGCTTCAGTCGTCACTCTTAGGGTTTTGTTTTTAAATCGGTTTTCAAGGATTTCTCTCCTTAATCAGAAGTTTTCCACACCAAGGCTCTGATAGCGCATTGTGGATGATATATTGACAAACTAACTATGTAGCTTGTAAAGGGTTTAGTAAATCTTGGATAAACTCCTTAACTACTAACAATGAAACACTGAATAACTCTGTTAAGGTAATGGCGGAATCTATTTAACAAAGCTAAGAAGAATTAAAAAAAAACTTAAATATATTAAACCTTTGAACCTGCTTATGTACACAGGATTCACTAACAACTAAATAACTCCTAATATTAACATGCCAATGTATCTCATAAAATGTATACTCTAATGGCCATCCATAGGGATCCTTTTATAGGATAGGAAAACTCAGTCGCACAATAGCTTGAAAGAAACGTAAAACTACTAATCTAAAGAAATTTCTAGAATTACATAAAATCTTCAATAGCGAACCGGATTTGGGTGATTCAAAAGGCCACGCGAAAGAGGAGACGAAAAGATCTACCAATTTGGTGAAAAAGGGAAGGTTGACGCCCGTCAAGTTGTATAACGGGTGCACGCCGTCAAGCCTTTGGCCGACAGAAAACTTGCTTATAAATACAACATCATAACTTCATTATTTGTAAGGCCGCCAAACCCTAAAGTCCGATTCTAGGGTTAGCGGGTAGGTGTTTTTCGATCCAACTTAGAAGGGCTTAATCACTCAATAAAACATCTTTTTTTGTATTGGTGTGGTGTTGAATTCTATCCTTAATTATGTCTTCCCATTAATTATTGTTTGGCTTGTTCTTCCCATTG
>LBNU01018417.1:26526-38103 GCA_014162995.1 Artemisia annua | reverse complement strand
ATTTCACCAAAGGAGTATAGAATATCCCCGGATCGTTTAATCCCAACGAGGTGTGAAATCTATAATAAAACGAATTTGTGATTAGATGAAATTGAACAGGAATAGGATTCTGAGTGAGTGAACTAAGAAATATGAAACAAAATAGCTTAAACAAGCTATATGAACAAGCACGTAAAAGGAAATGACTTAAAAACGTTAAAAACCTAAAAACGCGTACGTTTAGTTTAAATCAACATAAACGTACAAAACAAATCATCAAATTTAACTATAGTAGGAATTTGCATGCCTTAGCGGCTTAAATGCAAATTAAATAAAAATAAAATATTTACTTATAATTAAAAACTTATTATAAAGTTAAGAAAACCTAAAATCCTAAAACGTGTACGTTTACGTTTAAATAAACGTCTACGTACAAAATAAAAAGTAAAAAGTGATCAATATAACTCCCACAAATGTGAAAATTATATTTTTGTGATCCTAATGACTTAAGAAAATTATTAGAGAAATAAAAATAATTATTAGACTTATTAATTAATTATTATTAATTAAAAACTATTTTAAACTATTTAATAATTACCTAACAATTAGAAAATGTAAAATAAAGCCTAAGAAAATAAAATAAAAATTTAGAAAAGTCTAAAATAATATAAAAGAATTTCTGAAACTGAAAATATATTTATTACACTATTTATGTATTTATTATTAATTAATTACTATTTATTAATTACTAAAACTATTATTGATTTATTATAAATACTAAATAACCTAAGAAAAATCTGAAACTTTTTATATAATTATTAAATAAATACAGGGACCTAAGAAAAATATAAAAACTATGTGTCCTTAAGAAAAATAAGCTAATAAGCAATTAAGCTCCTAAATAGAAGCTATCACTTAGCTTAAAAGTGATGTTTTTGTGATTTTCTTTTTATGGACCTATTATACTACTGTAAAATTGAAAGTTTAATAAAAACAAAAAGTCTAAAACTTAAAAATAAGCAGAAATGAGCTTATGAGCTTTCACAGTGGGCTTTTGGGCTCACAGTGAATGATTTAAGCTCAAATAAGCTTGGAACAAGCTTAATACTAAAAACCAAAAGTAAAATAAGATTAAAATAAGTGAAATGGACTGGAAATGAGAAAAAGGAACAATGAAATTCACTGAGAAGCTTGAAATAAGCTAATAAGCAAATCCACTTAACACTGTCAACCAAACACCCCCTGCAGTCAAATGTTTAGTCACTTTAAGCTTATGGAATAAGGTTGAAATGCCAAATTATGAACTGAAGTAGCAAGTAGGGCTGGTGGGCTTTCCAAAAAGCCAAAGCTCACCTTGTGGGGTCCACTGGTGAGCTTTTTAAGAGCTTATGAAAAATGCTTGAACTCACTGAATTGCTCAGTGGTTTACAAAATGGGACAAAGAAAAAGCTTATTGCAGCCCTAGTAAAAGAGCTTGAAAATGGAAAATGAGCTTGGAACTTTGAAATATGGTTGCTTAGCTTTAGAGCAAAAAGTGAAGTTATAATGTTATATTTATATGCTGATTTTCTGTCGGCAAAGGGTGACAGTGTCAGCTCTAACACCTAACGGCGTCAGCTCGTCATTTTCACCAAATCGAAGATTTTTTCGTCCTCTTCGGGTGGGCTTTTGAATCACCCAAATCCGAGTTCGTATGAAGATTTTATGGCCAAAACAGTAACAGCTACTCCGCGTGCAAGTTGTGATTGTCTTGTTCAACTTGTGATGGTTCCACTTTGGTTTCTTCTCGTGCAAGCCTCCTTTCTGACGTCGTCACTCTATATCATCTGACGCCGTCAGGTTGAATCCTGACGGCGTCACCTTCAAAAGTCTTCTGGGACGTCTCTTTTTAACTTAACACCTGACGGCCTACACCTTGTAACACCTTAAAAAGTACTTAATAAAAATTTAAAAAGAAAAATTAAAAAGCTAAATTATGTTAAATAGAAACTATCACTTTTCTTCAAAAGTGATGTTTTTTGGAATTTTCTTTTTATGGACCTATTAAACTACTGGAAATAACAAAGTTTAATGAAAACAAAAAGTTTAAAACTTGAAAATAAGCAGAAATGAGCTTATGAGCTTTCACAGTGAGCTTTTGGGCTCACAGTGATGGATTTAAGCTCAAACAAGCTTGGAACAAGCTTAATACTAAAAACCAAAAGTAAAATAAGATGAAAATAAGTGAAATGGACTGGAAATGAGAAAAAGGAACAGTGAAATTCACTAAGAAGCTTGGAATAAGCTAATAAGCAAATCCACTTAACACTGTGAACCAAACACCCCCTGCAGTCAAATGTTAAGTCACTTTAAGCTTATGGAATAAGCTTGAAATGCCAAATTATGAACTGGAGTAGCAAGTAGGGCTGGTGGACTTTCCAAAAGGCCAAAGCTCACCTTGTGGGGTCCACAGATGAGCTTATTGGGAGCTTATGAAAAATGCTTGAACTCACTGAATTGCTCAGTGGTTTACAAAATGGGACAAAGAAAAAGCTTATTGCAGCCCTAGTAAAAGAGCTTGAAAATGGAAAATGAGCTTGGAACTTTGAAATATGGTTGCTTAGCTTTAGAAAAAGCTAGAGATCACAAGCTTAAGCTCAGTGATGAGCTTTTGATGAGCTTGTGAATTTGCTCACTTATACTGACTCATCAGTATAGAGAGTGAATTTTGGGCAAACATAAGAAACAAATTAAGCACTCCAAATAGCATTTAATGGGAAAATAATCATGCACATAAGCAATAGGCCAGAAGGGCTTTCTAAAACAACAATTATCACAAGCTAATGTCAATTATTGAAGCTTATGCAAGCTTATGATTATGGCTAGCAAACCTGTGCACAGAGCATACTTTAGAAAAAGTGCTAAACAAAAGCTATCCAAAAAGCAGTTAAACAAGCTATTTAAAAATTATGAAAAATACACTGAACAAGATTAGCAGCCAAAGATTAAAACCTAAAAAGCACAAATCAAGATCTCTAATATTAAAGCCTACAAGAAATTCCTAAGTTTATTCAAAAATTAATTATGCTGAAATGTTGACTTTTAAATTACCTAAACTATTTGACCAAAATGAACTTTGGATCAATCCTAATCACTGATTATGATGTATTACACTGATTTAAGACTAAATTGATCAATAATAACAACTTATGAAAGAGATAGCATGATTATGGAACCAAGAAATCCAACAGTTAACAAGTAGAATTGGATCAAAAGCTATTTTGACTTTTTAACAAAGAAGCATTGGATTTTATTGTTTAACTGAGGTATTTAGGTCCTATGTGGACATACATCAAACAAGAACAATAACATGTAAACCTTCTAACACAGTGTGGACAGTGAATCCAAACAATCCTTAAACAGACCTTATACTTGATATTTTAAAGCAATTGATAGAATTAGACCACAACACTGATTCAAAAGTTCATATTATCATTAAGCAAGACCAATTGAGCATAAAATATCACAAGTATAAGCATGAAACACAGAGATGGCACAAATGCTAATTCATTGTGAAAATGAAATTATAGCAACTATGAAAATCAAAGAACAAGCTGAATATTTTAAGCTCTAATATGATTAACTAACATAAACTAAGCATAAAAGAACAAGATTAAGCAACTAATATCAAATACACAGTAAGATGCAAAAAATGAGAAATAAGCTTACAAAGTGCACTCCAGCCAAAGAACCAAGAACAAGGACCAAGAACCACCCTAGCAGCTTACCACTAAGCTTCTAACCCAAGGCAATCCAAAATTCACCCTGCTCCAGCCATCTTCTTCATTGCACACTGATTTTTCATTTTTCACCTATTTATCTCTATTTTTGTGTAATTTTGAGTTATGATCCTAGACTGAGTTTTAAAGTATCTAAAAGCTTTTAGAAGCTTTCTGGGAGCTTAAATGAGCTTAAAGAGTCCTTATAATCAACTAGAACAACACATAAGTAAACTTGATAATTTGAGCTTGAAATTGCAAAGAACTGAATTCATAAAGATTACTTGAAATTGAAACTGAAAAGATGTTTGAATTACACTGAATTAACTTAAACAAGTACTTGAAAGCTTTGAAATACACTGGAAATCAAAATACAACTAATACGACATACATTAAGCTAAATTAAACTAGATATCTTGTAATGCTGCATCTTCCTCTTCTTTTATAGACTCTTTGCACTCCCCACATGCTTCTGAACATATCCCATCTCTAATCTTGGCCGTTGGTTGCTTATCTTTCATCCTAGCCTTTAAATCATTTTTGGCGCCAAAAGCTGTACACGTGGCTAGAGACCATTTGACTATAATTGTGGTATACCAGAGTGCTTAGTGGACTAGTGGGATTGTTTTTATAGAAGGTAATCATGATTTGGGGTGGTTTTGTTGAAAAACAGAGGATGGGTGGTGCTTTGTTGAAAAAGGGTGCAGTAGCATTAATTGTGGGGGGCTAAGGGGTATAGGTGGGTTGAGGTGATGGTTTTGGGGTGAGCTGGTGATGGTGGAGGACAGGTGTGGAGCTGAGAGGTGGTGTTGCAGAGGCAAGTGGAGAGGAGAGGGGTGGTGGTGTGAACGGGGTGGAGTTATAAGAGAAAGGGGAGTGGTGTTTGGGCTGAGGGAGATTGGGCCAGGGGAAAGGGTATTTGGGCCTGTGTTATAAGGGGTAAGGGGTTATAAGGTTTTGGGCTTGGTTTATTTATTTGGGTTTTATAAGTATTTAAGGGTCCGGTTTGGTTTGTATGGTTTATAAGCCCAAGGACCATTTTGTAAACTTTGGATTTTTGAGGGACTGGACATGTAACTTTCCAATAAATATCATAAGGACCAATTATGCCATATGTGAATAGTACAAGGGTAGATTTTTGATATTTTTCACTTTTTTAAATACCCAGGGACCATTTTTGCCAATTTTGAAACTTGAGGGACCTTTTCTGCCAATTGTTGAAAACTTTTATCCAGGGACTAAAAGTGAACAAGTTTGATTTCCCATGGACTAATATTGACTTTTCATTCATTTTAAACCCTCAAGGACTAGTTTTGCCAAAGTGTGAAACTTCAGGGGCCTATTTTGCCATTTTTCAAACTTGAGGGACCAAAGTTGTCATTTTGCAATTTTTGACTTTAAAGGACTTCTTTTGACAACTTGTGAATCCCAAAGGACCTTTGATGATATTTTCCATGTTTTGAAATACCAGGGACTAGTTTTGCCATTTTATGAAACTTCAGGGACTGAAACTGCCAATTATGCAAACTTGACTGTTTTTCATCAGTTTTCAATCCTTTTGTATCTGAAACACATAAAAACACAATTCAAAGATATTTTATGTATTTTAAGGTATTTCTGTGTGTTTTCAGATGTTTTTGCAGTCTAAATGTGACAGAAATGATGAGTATTTGCACACTCATCATTCATAAATACTGGTATGGTTTTATTATATATATCTTTTGAATAACAAAGTACTTTATTCAAAGTACTGCTATACAAACAGTACTTTATCAAAGTACTACTTGAAGTTTTAAACCAGTAAAGTTCTTTATAAGATAGCAATTTTTGTAAGTGTGCAAAATACTTTTTGAAGCACAGAATAAAACAGCAACAAAATGTTTTTGGGTCATACATGGTGTTAGTACTTGTACTACACAACAAATGGTATTCAACTCACCATGTTTAATAGACAAGAAAGAGTTTGACTCATCATGACGGTACGACTCTGATGTGATTATCAAATCCGTTTTTAGTTGACAATTTACTAAAAATTGTATGGTTTTCAATTCACCATATCTGTGATAGTGAAGAGTTGGCTAGCCCACAAGATAATGGCTTGTGGTAAAGGCTGTGGAAAATCCATTTATATGGTAATTAGTTCACCATGGTAGTGATTGTACTAAAAGAACTAGCTAGTCCAAAAGCAAACGGCTCTTGGTAAAGACTACTCAAATCCGTTGATAGCTGATGATTGGCTAAAAATCATATGGTTATCAATGTACCATGGTTTACTAACCTAAACATTGGCTACTCCAGAGTTAATGGCTTTGGTAAAGAGACATCAAAATCCATTATTTTTTCAATGATTCACCTCTCACAGGAGTTAACACACCTGGAAGTGATGAGAATAGTATGAAACTTAAAAGATTTGATGTACCTTATGTCAATATGTTGCTGAGTAGCTGTAAAGATTGTTGCTGATAGTTGCTGATAAAGATTGCTGATGAAGAATACTTTGATGGTGACTATATAATTACAGTAAAGAAAGATACAATCATTCCTTGAAGTTAAAGATGATATGAATTAAGAGGAAGACAAAGAAACTTGAAATCAAGCAAGTAGAATTCAAGTTAGGGGAGGATTGTTGGGTTATAAAGTCAAAGTACTGCTGGAAGATCAAAGTACTGCTTCTCATAAAAGTCAAAGTGCTACTGAAGAAAGTCAACGTGCTGCTTATTAAAGAACTGTTATGATAAACGACTATAATGTAAAACGTTTAAGGATTATTATATAATTCTAGAATGTTCTTTAGATTAGAGTTAGTTTACTTGTCGTTCAAGTATTGTAAAGCGACTAGGGTTTTCCATATGCCTATAAAAGGATCCCTAGGATGGCATTAGAGATATACGATTTTAGAGATACATGCAAGTTTGATATTAGAGTTATTAGGGTTGTTAGTGAATCTGTGTACATAAGCAGGTTCAAAGGTTTAATATAATTAAAGTTTTATTTTTTTAATTCTTCTTAGCTTTGTTAAAGTAGATTCCGCATACTTAACAGAGTTATTCAGTGTTTCACTGTTAGTAAGGATTTATCCAAGATTACTAAACCCTTACAAGCTACATAGTTAGTTTGGTCAGAGTATATCGATCCAACAGAAGCTTTAAGCCGAAAGGAGCGAATCAAACCACTTAGAGTTAGGTCGTTAGTTATGATTCTTCATTCAAATTTACCTTCTCAAATACTCAAAGCCCATAATGAAGCCCTCGAAAAGAAAGATCGTAAACTTGAGAATTTACGAGGGATGGATAAGGCTTTTGAGATACGTTCAGACGGAACTCGTTGTATTAAGGGTCGGAGATGGTTACCTTATCATGGTAACTTAAGGAACGTAATAATGCACGAGTCCCATAAAACTAAGTACTCCATACACCCAGGTTCTGACAAGATGTATCAGGATCTGAAGAAACACTATTGGTGGCCCGACATGAAAGCATCCATTGCTAGATATGTGGGCAAGTGTTTAACATGTTCTAGAGTCAAGGCTGAATGTCAAAAGCCATCGGGCTTATTGGTACAGCCTGAGATTCCCATTTGGAAGTGGGAAAGAATTACGATGGATTTTATCACGAAACTACCTAGAACATCCAACGGGCATGATACTATTTGGGTAATAATTGATCGCCTTACGAAATCAGCTCACTTCATTCCTATACGAGAAACGGATGATATAGAAACCCTTGCTAAGTTGTGCCTCAAGGAAATAGTTTCCCGACATGGAGTGCCAATATCTATCATATCGGATCGTGACTCCCGTTTCACGACGAGATTTTGGCAATCTATGCAAAAGGCTTTATGTACTCAGAGAGACATGAATACGGCATATCATTCGCAAACCGACGGTCAAAGTGAACGAACTATCCAAACACTCGAGGATATGCTTCGAGCTTGTGTGATAGATTTTGGAAAAGGATGGGAGAAACACTTACCGTTGATAGAATTCTCGTATAATAATAGTTATCACGCTAGTACTAAGGCAGCACCGTACGAAGCACTTTATGGGAGAAAGTGCAGATCCCCTGTCTGCTGGGCTGAAGTTGGAGAAGTTCAACTTACGGGTCCAGAGATAATCCATGAGACAAATGAGAAAATAGTTCGAATTTGACAACGCTTACAAACTGCTAGGGATCGG
The DNA here is from genome assembly GCA_014162995.1 of Artemisia annua. Taxonomy (NCBI): domain Eukaryota; kingdom Viridiplantae; phylum Streptophyta; class Magnoliopsida; order Asterales; family Asteraceae; genus Artemisia; species Artemisia annua. The sequence goes on along the minus strand of LBNU01018417.1, from coordinate 30,192 downwards.
CAAAAGAGTTATGCCGATGTAAGATGTAAGCCTTTAGAATTTCAAGTCGGAGATAGGGTTATGTTGAAAGTTTCACCTAGGAAAGGTGTCTTTCGTCTCGGAAAGCAAGGAAAGCTTAGTCCGAGATACATTGGACCATTTAAGGTTTTGGAACGAATTGGTCCAGTGGCATACCGACTTGAATTGCCGGATGAACTAAGTAATATACATGACACGTTTCACGTCTCGAATCTTAGGAAATGTTTATCGGATGAATCACTCGTCATTCCTATAAAAGAGCTTCAATTGGACGATAAGCTCAATTTCACTGAAGAACCAGTGGAAATTATGGACCGAGAGGTAAAAAATCTATAACACCATTGGATTCCTATCGTTAAGGTACGCTGGGACTCCCAAAGAGGACCAGCGTATACTTGGGAATGAGAGGATCAAATCCATGCTAAATATCCCCATCTATTCTCACCCTCTCCCACTAACCATAGTTAAATCTCGGGACGAGATTTTCTTTTAGGATGGGAGACTGTAGCAACCCACTAACTTCCCCTTAGGTTAGAAAAGCCTTACTAACTTAACTTAGGCACTCACTAAGCACAATCTAGGTTAGAAATGCCTATAGGATTTTCCCGAGATAAATTTTTGCTTTATGATATCCTTATGACCTAACTAACCTCTAGACAAGCTCACGTATCCACCTATGCCAACCACTACTATGTTTACTTGATGTAAACATCCCGGTATGTCAAGTCAAGGTTACAAACATATTTTCACTAAGAAAACTATGATGTGCTCATGGTGTATACAAGTTTTAAAAATTTATAAACACGCTTATCCGATTATCTGTTAACACATACGAGCAAGTATACTCGTCCGTTTTAGTAAAGGTGGGTAAGTCGAGATCGTCCCAAGGGATTTTGGTGATTAAAGTATTATAAACTAGTATGTATTAAAAACGGTTGTCAATCCTAATTATCGAAAATTCAAGTATTCAAGAAACAATATTAACTAAAACATATACTTGTGTGAAATGCTACAATCAATCATTTGGAGTATTCATGTTAAGCTTGGTATAAACTTGTTATGATGCACAACTTTTATATGAATGACTAACAATCAATGGTGTTTATCATGTTAAACCATTACTAGAATTCAATCATCTAGTTACTTCCTTTCGGCCTAAGACAACTAGAATAATAACTCCATTAACACAATGTTGTTTAAAAGCAATTCTTTACTTATGAATTCCTACGAATCCTTTCGGCCTTATTTCGTGATGAAATCTTCTCAAATCCATTTTAAAGAGTAAACATGATGCTTGTCACACATCATATCCCATACTAATTCGTGCACTAACTTTTTGAAATAAAAACATTAAGAAAACCCTTTCGGCCAATATTCCCAAAGATGTTTTTATCAACAAATTAAGCAAGATTAGATATTATCCCAACAAACTCATAAATTAAGAAGAGTTTTCATGCATCACCTTTTTAAAGAAAAGAATACTCCATGACTAATTACATCATTCACACAAGTATATACCAAATTACTCCATATCAATTATATTAAAACACAAGTAGTAAACAAAACATTCATTAAACTCAAAGTAACAATAATTCATTGTGAATAAACAAGATATACCTAGCTTGAGAATTACAAGAACTAGAATTGTGGAACTATAGCAACCAAGCTCCTCCAAACGATTACTAAGACAAAATAAACCGCAACACCACACTCGAACCAAACTCTTGAGACTTTAACTCAGAATTTCCTGGACCTTTTCAATAGTAAAGTAACCTTTTGGGAAAGCAGTAAGTACTTAGTTCAAGCCTTACTTAGATTATGTATATTGTATGTTGTATCTAGCCTTAGATATGATTATATAGCCACCAAGTCACTTATTTCCCAAGCAAAAACGTCCTCCAGGAGTTATGAGTAAGAAATGATCAGCCACTAATGATAATGAGGAGTAAAACCTTCAATAAATGCCAAATTGTAACTGCAGTCTCATTCCAACCGATCGGTATTGAATCCAACCGATCGGTTGGATCTTCTGGCAAAATCCAACCGTTCCGGTTGCGGGCTCCAACCGAACGGTTGGATTGAACCTGTAACCAATTTTTTTACTTTTCTTTACTTTTCTTTATCGCATGTTTTTTCCTTCATCTTGGTGCTGATTCCTTCCATAGAACTTGATATTATCTCGTCATATGAACGTAGAAATCTTGAATCTATCAAATCCTTGGGTCCTTGTGCGATTCTTCACTTGATTCCTTCTCGAAAATCTCCAATTATACACGTTCACTTCATTTCTTCATCTTTTTCATCAGTTTTTCCTGTTTTTGGCTACATTTGCTTTTTCCACGATTAAGTAACAAAAACATACAAATATGGCCAAATATGATGCATAAAACGTACCTAAAAACATGTATAATTTACGTGTTATCAAACTATCACTCTAGTACACCATACTTGCTAGAAAACCCTAATTGCACCTATGTGTTTACGGTTATCTTTAAAACCCTAATTGCTTATTCATACATGTTCTAAAGTGTTCAAGGCTTAGGTATGACTTACATTAGTAACTTTAGGTTATATTAGACTCCCTAGAACATAGTAAAACTCCTTAGGACTTAGGTATAAGTCACATAAGCACAAAACCATAACTAGGTCATAACTTCCCGGAACTAGGTCCAAACTTTCCCAAATCTTTACCATAAGCTACCACCACTTAGTATAAGCCCCCTAGGACTCAATATTAGTCATTAGGCACCCTTAGGACCTTAATCTAGGCACTAAACCTTAGGCTAGACCTAAAACTCATTCTAGACAAAACTAGGCTAAAAACTAAACCTAAACCCTTAAACCAAGTTACTATAGCACCTCTAAGCACCTCAAGCACCTCTANAATATTAGTCATTAGGCACCCTTAGGACCTTAATCTAGGCACTAAACCTTAGGCTAGACCTAAAACTCATTCTAGACAAAACTAGGCTAAAAACTAAACCTAAACCCTTAAACCAAGTTACTATAGCACCTCTAAGCACCTCAAGCACCTCTAAGCACCTCACACAAGCAGGTGCATCACCTACTTGTCACCACCTTCTTCTTCACCGCCTCTCTCGGCCTCCCACCACCACAGCCGGCCTACCTCAGCCCCCTAGCTACTATGTAGCTCGTCCTTGTCATCACGAAGAATAATTTGAATTCACTCATCACTCCAAGGTAATTTGATTGGTGAACCACTCATTGCTCAGTCATGATTCATGTTTCTTACCATAAGCTTGTACAAGTATCAAAACAACAAAACAAAACATTAAAGAGGTCTTTTATTCGGTTTTAAGGTGAAGGTTACCGGCTCATGTTCAAATATCTCATACAAAAATATTTTAGATCGCTGGCGCGTATTTTTAATAAGTAATAACGGATGGTCACTAGATTATACCTCGGATCGCTGGCGCGTCATTCGCATAACGAATGGTCACCAAAACATTCTCTAGATCGCTGGCGCGTCATTCCATTACCAAAAATACGGATGGTCACTAAAATATTCATGCATTAAATATTTTCACAAAGCCAAGACTTAATTCGAATGCTCAAAGGTTAACAACGAATTAGGTAATTTGGTAAGGTTTAGAATGAGACATGGGAAGGTTTCTACAAAATGAAAAA
>LBNU01018416.1:13224-45432 GCA_014162995.1 Artemisia annua | reverse complement strand
ATCCACCTCTTTTGTCTTCAAGTGACGGCGTCACCTTATGGTGTCTGACGCCGTCAGGTACTGTTCCCAGCATAATTTGAGACTTTGTCGTTTTCTTCACTTTTAGGCTCCAAAAACGTCCAAATATGCATGTTTTACAGAATTCTTCCCAAAAGTACCTAAAATGACAAAAGGAACGATTTGGGGTAATATTTGATCAAATAAATACGATTTAGGGCTTAAATGACCCCTTAAAACCGTAACACTTTTCGTCTTATCAGCCTCCCCTCAAAAATAGCATTCAGGGGTTAACCATCCCAATGTGGACAACTAAGTAGTTAAACCTAGGTCCATCAAAAGCTTTGGTTAACAAATCAGCCACATTGTTATCAGTATGAATTTTAAGTACCTGGATTAAGTGTTTCTCATTAGCTCTCTAATAAAATGGTGCCTAATTTGAATGTGCTTAGTTCTTTGATGAAAAACTGGATTTTTAACAATAGAAATTGTGCTTTGATTATCAATATAGATTTTGGTGTTCATAAAGTTGTACCCATAATCAAGCATCTGATTCAGTATCCAAAGCAGTTGTCCACAACAATTGGCAGCAGCAACATACTCTGCTTCAGTAGATGAGGTAGCCACAATGGTTTGCTTCTTGCACTGCCAAGAAATTAACCTTCTCCCTAAAAATTGACAACCTCCTGTAGTGGACTTCCTATCCAGATTTGCACCAGCATAATCACTGTCACTATAAGCTTCCAGCACCAAAGGAGAATCTCTTGGGTACCAAAGGCCTAGCATGGGCTGACCATTAAGATACTTAAAGATTTTCTTTAAAGCATTCAGGTGTGAAGTCAATGGTGTGACCTGGTGTCTAGAACAAGCACTGACTGCAAATGTGATGTCTGGCCTTGAAGCTGTTAGGTACATAAGTGACCCAATCATTGATCAGTAGAGGTGAACATTCACAGCTTCATCCGGCTCATTTTGATTCTTAGGCTTGGGAGCCTCATAAGGTGTAGTTGCAGTCCTAATATTCTCAAAATCAAACTTCTTGAGAATATCTTTCACATACTTATCCTGGCTGATAAATATCCCTTCAGGCTTTTGCTTCACTTGTAGACCCAAGAAAAATGTAAGCTCCCCCATAGCACTCATTTGAAACTCACTCTTCATCAAATTTTCAAATTCCCTGCACCAAGCTTCCTTTGTGGATCCAAAGATGATATCATCCACATATACTTGAACAAGAATGATATCTCTTGAATTCTTCTTAATAAAGAGAGTCTTATCAATTGCACCTCTTCTATAACCATGTTCCAAGAGAAAGTTTGACAATCTTGCATACCAAGCCCTTGGTGCTTGATGAAGGCCATAGAGAGATTTCACAACCTTATACACCTTCTTAGGATGTTGAGGGTCTTCAAATCCTTTTGGTTGAGTCACATACACTTCCTCCTCAATTTTGCCATAGAGAAAGGCACTCTTCACATCCATTTGATAGACCACAAATCCCATATAGGAAGCAAATTCCAAAAATAGCCTTATTGCCTCAACCCTTGCAACTGGTGCAAACACTTCATCATAGTCAATTCCTTCTTCTTGTCTGAAACCCTGAGCCACCAACCTTGCTTTGTTTCTGACCACAATCCCCCTTGCATCCCTTTTATTCTTGAGGATCCATTTAATTCCAATTGCATACTTTCCTTCAGGTAGGTCTACAAGGATCCAAACATCTTGATTTTTGAATTGTTGCATCTCTTCTTGCATAGCTTCAACCCAACTAGGATCACCAAGTGCTTATGCAATACTGGTTGGTTCAACTTGAGATAAAAAAACAAGTAAACAGACAATGTTGTAGATCTGTATGATTGTCCCTTTCATGAGTAGTTATGTAAGTGATAAAAGCACATTCACCAAACTTTGTCTTTTTCACTGTACTTCTGGTTTGAACCATGGCATTGGGATCTCCAAGAATATTTGATTAAGGATGAATAGTATTTATCCTCTTAGTGGCATTGGGGTTCACTGCTACAGTGGACTGAAGATTGTTCAAAGTTGGAGCAAAGTCATCATCATAGGAAGAGGAGCTGAAGATGCCAGCACCTTGCTGATGATTACCAAGATCTGTGGGACTTGGAAATCGTCCAAAAGGGTCATCAAAGCTTGGGGAAGAACCAGTGGAAGTGGTTGGATGATCAGCAGCAACAGGAATTCCAGTAGAATTAGCATCAGCAGAATTGGTATGAACAGCAGCAACAGGTGAACTATCAGCAGGAATGGAACAATGATCAGCAGAATCCATGTTCCTGCGAATGTCATTAGCAGTTGTCTCAAGAGTTCCTTAGTATCTTTTGCAAACTCAAGACCAAGCCTCTCAGCTTCTGCATTAGCTGCATGTTCTTGCTTTTGAAGTCTAGCAAGATCCTCTGCAAAACTTGAATCATCCACACCAGAAGCTACTTTGTCTTGAGAACCTGAAAAGTTGTTAGTGGTGGGAAAGAAGGAACAACAATAGTTTGTTCATCACACTCAGAGTCACAATCTGATTCATCATCCAGGGCACCTGCATTGTTAGAGGGGGACTCTTGTGTACCTGCAGATTGGTTAGATTTGAATCTAGTGTATCCCAAATGGTCAGTTAAATAATCAAGGTCAAAGTACCAGTCATGACCTTTACCCTGAACATTAGGTCTCTCTTCNGGGAAAGAAGGAACAACAATAGTTTGTTCATCACACTCAGAGTCACAATCTGATTCATCATCCAGGGCACCTGCATTGTTAGAGGGGGACTCTTGTGTACCTGCAGATTGGTTAGATTTGAATCTAGTGTATCCCAAATGGTCAGTTAAATAATCAAGGTCAAAGTACCAGTCATGACCTTTACCCTGAACATTAGGTCTCTCTTCCAGAAATCTCAGGTTGAGGGTTTCCTCTACCCTCTTAGCAGACATGTTATAAACCCTGTAAGCCTTACTATGAGCTGAATAGCCAACTATATACCCTTCATCAGCTTTTCCATCAAATTTTCCTAAGTCGTCACTGGTATTCAAAATGGTCACATGACATCCAAAAGGTTTAAAGTAACCTATGGTAGGAACTTTCCCTGTCAGAAGTTCATAAGGTGTCTTGTTATGAGGCCTAGTGATAGATACCATGTTCAAGACATAACAAGCAGTGCTTACTGCTTCAGTCCAAAACATAGTGGGTAGCTTAGAGTCAGCAAGCATAGATCTTGCTGCCTCTATAAGGGTTCTGTTCTTCCTTTCAACCACCTCATTTTGTTGTGGGGTCCTGGCATTGCTATAGTCCCATTTTATACCCTTAGACCCACAGAGTTCAATTAACTTAGCATTTTTGAACTCTGTCCCATTATCATACCTTATACTCTTAACCTTTTTGTTTAGCTGGTTTTCAACAAGAGTTATGAATTCTTTAAGAGTTTGAAAAGTTTCATCTTTAGTTCCCAAAAAGAATACCAAACAAAACCTGCTATAGTGATCAGTGACCACCAGGCAGAAGTACTTATGATCAATACTCCTGATGGAAGTGGGACCAAAAAGATCCATGTGCAGCAACTGAAGAGGTTCTGAAATGGTGCTCTCAGCAGTAATGGCTTTGTATGATGCTTTGTGTTGCTTTCCTTTGTTGCAGGCAACACAGTTGTGCTCATTGGTGAAGACTTTGGAAGGAAGTCTATGAACCAATCCATGTTTGGCTAGCTTGTTCATGGTCTTGAAGTTCACATGTGCCATCCTTCTGTGCCATTTGGTAGACTCATCCAAGGATGCTTTGACCACTAAGCAAGCTAGATCTCTTTCAGGCTGGACATCATTCAAATTGAATGTGTAGAGATTGTGATTCCTTGGAACTTTTAGCAAGATCTGACTGTCATCAGGTAGCTTGAAGTCCTTTGAAAGCACAAAACAGTCTCTCTCAGTGAAGAGAACATTGTTCTTTGTGTCACAAATTTGTGAAACTGAGAACAAATTGAAGTTTTGTAGCTCCTGCACATAGTAAACATTTTCAAAGTCCAGCTTAGAGGTCCTAATGGTTCCTTTCCTTGTAATTTTCCCATTTCCTCCTCCAAATTGCACTGTGCCTCCAGTAATTGGCACAAAATCATGCAACCTATCTTCGTTCCCAGACATGCTTCTAGAACAACCACTATCTACTATACCTACATCTTTACTCATAAGAGGATGATCCTACAACAACAACAACAAAAATATACAACAATGTTAGTATCATAGGGAGACTCAAGTCATGAATTACTTGAGCCTGCCTTGTGGATCATAAGAGCGAGGCCATGTAGATGAATGAGATCCACCATTGTTCTTGAATCCCCTGTTTGTAGATGGTCTATGTTTTCTCCAAGAACAACCTGCTGAGGGCTTAACAGCAGTATTCCAGTATACCCCCTCCCCCTAGATACATTTGGTTATAAACACTAGGCCAAAAACCATTATGAAAGTAAGAACTAGTAAGTCTATAAAATGGTCTAGCAACATGTCTGTTTCTCCCAGTGGAAAGAGGTCTACCAGCAGAAACTGGCTTACCAGCAGAAACAGGCTTATCAGCAAAAACTGATATGTCAGCAGAATTGAATCTGCTGGTGTTTTGTGTTGCTTGTGGAACAAATGAGGGAATCTCATTAAAATTGTTCCTCATTGGTCTAGGGTTCTGTTGGTCAGCACAAACACCTATTCTCTTCTCATAAAAATCACAATCCTTAATAAGATGAAATTTACTGCCACAAACAAAACAGGTCTTCTTTTTAGAAGATTTGTTCATAACAGTAGATGTTTTATTACAAACAAACTTGATAGGACCGTAGTTTATTGTGATTTGTGGACTCGGGAGGTCGGGTAACATGGAAGAAGATAACTTCCATGGTTAGTGAGAGAAAGTAGAGAGAGAAGGGAAATACTATGTGTTTTATTGATAATGAAAATGAAAGAGTAAATTACACAAAGTCTCACCCCTCCATGGAAGTATGGAGGGGTATATAAAGGCTAATAAACACATAACTTTACAATAATGACGCTTCTAGCCCATGTGTTTGTGCCTTTCAAGATAGCTAATGTAATCCCGTAAATGTCGTTCCATTTACGTGTTAGGACCATAAACTTAGGTCCTAACAATCTTCCCCCAATGGGGCGACATAAGGGATTACTTACAACATTTCCTACAAGTACAAATACAAATAAAGAAAGGTCTTCATCGGCTCTTCAAGTGCTGAGGATGACTACAGTTGACGCACTTTGTCTTCATCTTGTACCTCAACTTGAGAACTTTTTCTTCACTTGTAGGCAAATGATGTAATATGCATGAAATGGATTAACTTCCCCCCAATTCATGCTGCATGTCTTTAGCGGCTTCTTCGTACACTTCTTTTTGGCGAAGTTTCTGAATCGGCTTCCCCCCAAACTGACAACCGTCTTCAGCAGATTCGAAACTTTGATGTAGTAAACAAGTCTTCTAACTTTTGAAGTTTTGAGTACGCAGTGGAATTTGTAGATGACACAGTAAACCACACCAAGCAAATGTGACTAGTTACATTATCACGGTTATACTCAATGTGGAAGCTCTGTTCGGGGGTAACATGCAAGAAATCAGCAGGATAATCTCACATATGTAGGCTACTTCGCACTTCACAATCCGCGAGAGTCGAAATGATTACACCAAAATCACAAAACTAAACCACTGATCATCTCTGCGGAGGTCTTCCGGTAGTAATGAAGTTGTAAACTCGATCACGTGAGTCTATTATGCGTCCTCGATGTGCACATTTCTTCCCCCTAAATGCAGATCCTCGTGGAAAGTGAGTGTTTTCGCAAAGAAAGGGTGAAAAGTCAAAGAAACACTCCTCTATCTTCCCCCACGATGCCTTTTTCGAAATCGGAAGCATACACACTATGTTAACGATGAGAATCGGAGGCAGCGTAACCCCATATGTCCAATTAACCAAAGAGGTGTGTAGTGCCATAACTAGCCCCATGAGAATCAACTACTGATAAACATCTCTACTCTTTTATACTTCTCTCAACCAACTCTTTACCGACCCCATTATCGTTCTGACGGCTTTTTGTAGTGACTACTGATGGAGAAAACCCAATATTATGAACTTGAGAATGGAGTAGAATAACCCAAACTTGTGACTTAAACTTGCACTATTGTATGACTAAGAGCGCGTAGAGAGTTCGTCCCCCGTCGAATCCCTAAGTACTCTATACTCTATTATCATCAAGTATAAGATGTACTTCACCTCTTGAGTATCCACAACTTTGTGTGACACTGAGCACTACAACGTAACTCCTTAAAGTGATAGTTATACACGCAAAAGCATCAAACACCATGTATAACTAGACAACTCAAGTCTCTGTCAATGTAAAGGTTAAAAGCTCAAACAAGGATCTCGAAGAATTATCGCCATCCTCAATATCTTCAAGATACTAAGTACACGCACCCGTGAAATTCCACTTCAATCTCAAATAAATAATAAAGAATTATCGTCGTAGTCACATCTTGCGGTTAAACGCTCAAAACTAGCCTTTTGACTTTTTAAGTCAACTTGATAATGGTTTCCCGATCTTGTCAAAAAATGTATCCGTATCCCCGTGAAAATTTGTCATAACCAAAATACCACGCTTTCTGCCAAACATTATTTTACTAAACAATTAACACACTGCATAAAAAATACTTGGGATATATGAACTTGTCCGCCCAAATATTCGTGTAAGCTAATCAGCCCAACCACAAGTCCAACAATCTATTTCTTTGTTTAGTAATTCTGTTCGGCCCAAGAAAGAATAAACCCGATTAAGACCAGTTAAAAGAACCCGATCCATACACCACTCTTATAACCATTGTAACCCTAAAAGTTAGGACATTAGAAACCCTACTCTTATAATGCACGCCACCCACACTTCTTTTTCTCTCTATTAGCAGATCTGAGATATATCATCTCAATATATCTCCATCATCCTCTCTTCACAAGCAGTCAAACTCAAAACCCAAATCCATCCGCCTCTCAAACAAGATCTAATCTTGTCACACTTCACACCAGACGACTCACTTCTCAACCATCATCTTCAATTAATATAAAAGCTCAACCAAATGAATTGAATGCCACAACCACAAGCAAACCACCGTACCATGACCTTAGTGTCATTTGCAGTTCAATTCGAGTCAAGAGAGCATGTGAATGACTTCAAGACCCTTTGGAGGGTCACGGTAGGTTTAACATATGGTTTTCGTTTAGTATATGTTCTTGAACGAATTAAAGAGCGAAAGTAACGAGGTTGTTATATTTCGTGTCTTTTATATTCGGATATTAATTGAAGTTTAACTTCAAAAAAATCGATGATGAATCTTTTTTCTTTCGTTAGTTGACCTTCAAAGATCTCGAAAGAATAAAAGGGACTGAGATCATGTCATTAATACTTTCTATGTTTGAGTCTTTATAATTGATTGTGAGTGTTGAGGAGGGACTGAGGTTTAGCTAGTGATGGATTTTGGATGTTGGTCGGCTGCTGTCAATGTACTAGTCGTTTAAGATACTTGGCCGATGATGTTTAATGACTGAGGTCACGTTTGATTTTGGTATTTGGTTTTGGTCAAGTTTCTGCTTCATCTCCTCTTCTTTAAAAGTTCTCGATAGTTTTTCATTCAAAAAAGATTTCGAAAATTTTCTACTTATCGAGAAAATTTTATCGAGAAACTTTCAACTTATCGAGAAACTGAGCTTTCGAGAACTTGGTTTTCGAGATCCTGGATATCGAGAAAATTATTTCGATAATATAGGGTTTAGTTTTCTCGAAAATCAGTACTTATCGAGAATCTCTTATACAAGAGATTCCGATTGGATTCCGATGAGTTTATCGAGTTTCCGATGATTTTTCCGATGAGTTTTTGACCACAGATTCGACCTTTTATGACCATATTTAGACCTTCAATACGCCCTTTTAAGCCATATTTTGACCAACAAATTTCACGGGTAATGGAACCAAAAGTAACTAAAGATTATAACAGTTAACAAGAAAAAACTGTTGGATGGACAATAAAGCACCAGACTTTTGACCATAGGATACACAAAACATGTATAAAAGCTGTTATAAAACTGTTCCCACATAAAGATAAGAAAAAAAATTCAGATCCGAAAAGTAAGGGCAGAGACAGCTTTAAAACAGATCTGAGTAAATCTTGTTATTACCAAAAAAATTATAAAAACAGTTAAGGAATATGGTAAAAACAGCTTCAAGATGATGCCTTTTTGACAATACTCGACCACAAATCAATAAAGAAATAACCTTGGCTCTGATGCCACTTGATAAGACCGTCGTTTATTATGATTTGTGGACTCGGGAGGTCGGGTAACATGGAAGAAGATGACTTCCATGGTTAGTGAGAGAAAGTAGAGAGAGAAGGGAAATACTATGTGTTTTATTGATAATGAAAATGAAAGAGTAAATTACACAAAGTCTCACCCCTCCATGGAAGTATGGAGGGGTATATAAAGGCTAACAAACACATAACTTTACAATAATGACGCTTCTAGCCCATGTGTTTGTGCCTTTCAAGATAGCTAATGTAATTCCGTAAATGTCGTTCCATTTACGTGTTAGGACCATAAACTTAGGTCCTAACAAAACTTATTCAAACCATAAACTGAATTGTTTTTAACAGACTTAAAGGAATTGTTTTTCAAAGAATAAAAAGATAAGTCTTCAAAAGATGTTGTCTTTGAAATGGATTCATCAGCAGCAATTCTTGAGTCAGCAGACTTGTAAGACTTGGGTGATGGCTTGGGTGAGGTCATGGGACTTGAACCACAACTGGCAAAGCTACTTGAAGGGGTCTCAAAAGTCTTGTCACTGAAAGAACAAGATGCACAGTCATTAGATTCATTGCTAGGTAAGTCAGTAGACTTAATGCCAATGTCCATTTGTGATTCAACTAAGTCTAGCTGTGAGGAGGTGGGCATAAAGGTTCCTGTAAGGTGGGAGAAACAGTGTGCATTTCTCCCTCTTTTATATACTTAACAGGAATTTGAAATTGCAAGGGTGGTTCAGGGTCAAAGACATTTGGTTCACTAGGGTCAAAAACCTCATCTGGCCCTATGTAGTCTCCATACCCTAATGCTCTCCTAGACCTAGTGGACTGTGAGCTATTAATCAACTTCTCAAGGCTTTTAGCTCCTTGTTGCCACTTAAGCCTACCTGCAACTTCAGTATCTAATTTAACCTGTAACTCTTGTTTTTCTAAATCAACTTTGGCTTTTTCTTTTTCAGAGAACTTCAACAAATTCTCAGTATTTTCTAAGTCTCTTTTTAACACCCTAATTTTTTCTTCATAAGCTAATTGATTCTTTTGTAACCAAACTTTTTGTTGCTCTAATGTTTTAACAGCCCCTTTATATGCTTGTACTTGTATATAACATTCATTATATTGGGGTTCCATTTCATCATAAGCTTTTTTAAGTGCATTATATTTACTATCACACCCAAAAACACAATTTTTTACCTGAGATGAGATACCCATCAATGCAAATTCTTGTGCCTCATCTTCAGTATCACAACAAGCCAGGTATGAGTGGAGCTGAGAAGCACTACTTTCCACATCATCAGCCTCGTGGTCCTTCCAATCAACATGGTCATCCACAGATACCAAAGCCTTGGAGTCTTCTGATTCCTCTTCCTTTTTGTTGAAGGCAGAGTATCTGGTCTTATCATCAGATTTCCTATCATTACACTCTCTTGAGAAGTGACCCATTTGACCACATGCATAGCACTTGACCTTTTTTCTGTCAAATCTTGTTGGATCCCTTCCTCTGAAATTGAACTTTCTCCCAGCCTTCTTCTCAAACCTCTTGATGTTGACTGAGAGCATAGCCATCTGCCATTTAAGGTTCATCTCCTCCAAGTCCAATTGATCTACTTGCTCAAAATCTTCAAAAGCCAGTTGCTGCTGAGGTTCATAGTCAGCAACAAAAGAATGAAGCACATCCTCTAATACACTACTAGATTGTGGATGAGTCTTTGGTCCAGTAGAGGTTTTAGAAGATGAAGTTGAAGAAGGACTTGCAGCATATGTCAACCTATTTGAGGTAGTGCTGACAAAGGTTGAGTTAGTAGGAGGTGAGGAAAAGGAAGATTTCCCCTTGATATCAAGCTCAAGACTCCTGAGCTTGTTGTAGAGATCATCAAAAGAGAGGTAGTCAAGGCCACCCTTGGTTTTAAGTGCAATGCTGACTTGAGACCAAGAAGCAGGTAGGGCTCTTAAAAAGTTTGAATTGCAGTCCTCATTGTCTGGCTTGGCTTTCAGCTGATTCAGCTGACTCAAGATCTTCTGGAATCTGTCACAGCCCTTGTGTATACCTTCTTCCTCTGATATTTTGAACTCCTGGAACTCCTGCTTGAGCATGGACTTCCTCATCCTATTGGACTCATCATTACCCCCAAAGCGTGCTTTAATGGCCCCCCAGATATCCTTGGCATCATCAAGATAGTGAAAATCGCCCATATGATCATCTAGTATAGCTTGAAGCAAGATAGTTCTTGCTTTGTTCTCTCTTTGAACTGCAATCACCTCGTCAGCAGTAATAGGAGCAAGAAGAATGGTAATGTTACCATTAGGGCCTTTCCCAGTCTTTTTCAAGCTATTGCCATTTAGGACCACATTCCAGAGATTGTAGTCACTGTTGGTGATCCAATTTTGCATCTTCATTGCCCAAATCTCATATTCATCCTTCTTGAGATAAAGGAACTTTGCATTGCTGCTGGTGAGGGTAAGCTGCTGAATGGAAGCTGTTGATGTGTTGGATGTTTGATTAACTTCTGACTCATCTGAATGAGCTGACATGGTTGCAAGGTGATAGAAAGATGTTTTGAAGTGAAGAAAAGTAGTTCTTAGTACACAGAGACCCTCCCGAGGCTCTGATACCACTTGTTGAAACTATAGACCTTGATAGATCTTAGAGCCTGTGGATCGTTAGTATACTAATGTAATCAAAAATACACTAAAGGAAAATCTTTGTATAACTTGTATTCAAGCGGAAATTAAACACAAGAACAAGAACAAATAACTAAACACTTTGATCCTCTATGGATCTTTTATTAATCACTATTGATTGTTTGTGAACTCGTACATAATGCATTGGCCGTGGGTTCGTTTTATACTACAAGAAACCCTAAACCTTCTTACAAGAAACGAATAAACATAAAACTATAAAAGATATTCTATATATCTTGTCCTAAAATAAACAAATTCTATCCGTTCTATATCATTCCTACGGATGCATTAAATCAGCAGGAACCAGATATCCACAGAATCACACAGCAGAAACCACTAAGGCGTCAGCAGGATCCTGTCAGCAGTATTATTCAGCAGAATTCTATAATTCCTAACGGTGAGCTTTTGGATACATTCATGTGTATATATGAAATAAAAGTGTAATATGTGCAAATGGATTCTTATATGCATTTGTTCATCACAATGACTACAATTAGTATAATTAAACAGTCAATGGTATGAACTATATGCATTTGATGAACTTGAAATATTATGGGTGCGTTTGTAGGCGGGGATGCATGCAATAAGCTATACCAAACAATAGGTGCAAATCTGGTGTCCATGTTGGACAACTATAGAGCATTTGCGAAGATATATTGAGATGTGATTCCTAAGCTAACGATAATCATTAACGATCAATGTGAAATACAATAACCAATCATACCCAATACATTCATACTGTTAGGGCTAAGTTAGGACGACACATTAAGTTTAAACATTAGGAATTTAGATACTGAAGCAAATGTAATAGGCACAGATAAATATAGATGGGGTCTTGACGTATTGCTAAAAACCCTTTTGTTATTTATACAGACTTTGAATAAAGTTTTGCATAAGACATTCTGATAGTTTGCCGAGACAACATTAGGAATTCAAGAGACATGCCAGTATTCACATCTACATTGAATATCGTATGTCAATATAATCAAACAAAATATGCGGTGGTATGGATTTTTTGTTTGGAAATATTGGCATTCGTTATTCCATGCCTGACACATAAACAGGGAATTTGAATACTTTAACCATCCGATGGTGCATCGCATATAGAAATTACAATATAAGGTTATACAGGAATTTATGTGTAACGCACAGTCAACATAAATTGTTTGCAGTTATAAATAGGTATTGTAACTCATTTAGTCAGTGTTTTAACACATAATGACAATTTATTGGTTATTTATAATTTATTGTAGTTATGAATATATATATAGGCATATTTAAGCTGTTTTAATCATAGAATTGGATTGTAGGTATTGTTTTTGTTATTTAGATAAGGGTTTAAGGGATAAAATTCAGATGTTTCAAAATTCAATAATAGGTAAATCATAATAAAAATAAATAACAAAATTTTTTTTGGCTAGTGGGAAGGTGAACTCAAACTTATTTTACTTGGAATTGCTGGAAACAATCGCTAAAAGCCAAAAAGCTTGGCACATAACTTATTTAAAATTCACTAATTTACTATACAAGATCATTACTCATGTATGATACTAAAAATGGAAAATATAACAATCTAATCAGAATCATCACTGTCAAATGTAAACTTCCTTGCTTTTTTCTTGTCTCGCACATAGCTGTCCTCATCAGGGCATGTAGAATCTTCAGGATTTGTTAATTCACTACTGGCGGCTTCAAAGTCAAACAATATGCTGAAACGATGTTTTCCAAAAAAAAGTATATAATAAATAAGTTTGTTATGTAAGTTTTGAATTATCGATCGGTAATTAGAGCATACAAATGATATATGTCACAACTCGTAAATTCTGGTCATTTTCCCGAACTTTCTCAATTACTATTCATCGGTTACTATTCATCGTTTACTATTCACTGGTCACTATTCATCATTTTACTATTCATCATTTTCGGACTCCGTTTGTGATTCCGAGAAACGTTACTATTCACATGACACTATTCATCCCGAGAGAAAAATCACTATTCATGGTCATCATTCATTTCATCGTAAACTGGGTTTACGGGTATTCAAATTCGAGCAACCGGTTAGGTTTAGCTCCGAATCCATGCATCATCATTAGGGACATTTCATACGGACTAGAAATAGTCTACATATCATCCCGAGGGCATTTGCATACTATTCCACTCGTAGGATTTCCAAATTAACATTTTTAGTATATTTGACGTTTTACGTATATTTATTTTAAATAAACGCTAATACGCGATCACTAAATGGAACTAACACGTCCGGCAATCCCCACAATGGTCCCGACATATTTCTAAGCTCATTTTAACATCACGGAGATTATAAAAATTCATTTGCCCGGTATTTGGAAATTTATTTAATTCATATCGTAAATTGTATTTAATTACGACGGTTTTCGTAAAAACTAAACAATAATTATTCCGACACTCAATACTTGTACCCAATATATTTTCATAATTTTTATGACTTTATTATGACCCGGTTAACATCGTTAAATTTTATTTCTAGCTAACTCAATACCCAAAATTATATATACATATATATATCCTACACAAAATATCACCAAAATCTACCAAATCTACAAATTTCAACAAAATCTCATCAATCCCACCCTCTCCCCTTGTTTTCAGCCGTGTACCCCCTCCCATGGACCCAAAATACTTCAAGTTGACCAATTATTTACCATTGTGCCATTGATTGTATTTACAAGTTTGCCATTTTTGCATTATCTCCAAATAAAATACATAAAAGTTACACTTTATTTTCACACACAAATAATTGCAAGTAAACCTCCTCCTCTCTTGTGAATGATCGGCCAAGCAAGAAACAACAAGAAGAAGACCATAAATTTGTGAAGATCAAGTTATTTTCTAGTCCCATTAGTGTTACTAGTTAGGGTTTTGAGATAAAAACCTCAAAGTAACTTAAGTATTTGCTTCAAAAATCATTAACTCTTCAAGTAAGTGTCTACACAAATTTTCTAATCTTTTCATACTTTCATTTTATTGTTTTGCAAGTTATATTAGTGATTGATCATGCAAAAATACAAGTTATTTATACCACTTTGTTCATTTTCATAACAAACCCTAGATCTATAAGTTTTATTAACATCCTTATGAGATCCTTGGTAGATTAACTTGGTGGATGATGTTTAGGACCCCATGACACCCTAAGAAGGTGTATGGTAGATCAAGAGATGGTTTGATTGTTGTTTGAAGTGGTTTTGAACAAGTTAGAAACTAGGAAAACATGTTTTTGACACTTTCAAAATGTTGCTGTCCCTTTTTGGCAAACGTGGAAAGATCAGGGGCAAGGGTGTAACTTTTGACCAAATATTTAGAAAATACTTTCCAAGACGAAACTATGGCCGAAAACGGGGATAAAAACGGGTTAATAACGAAGAAGATATGATTTTTTCTAGTTAGACGACGAAAAACCATTTTTAAGAAAAATAGTGGGCTGTTAACCCACAATCGACGGACAAAACGAGGCGTTAAACTTAACCAAGACAACCCGGAACCTTAAAAATACACTAGTTCACTGAAACCCGAGACCGGGGATATAAAGAACTTGAGAAACGGACTTAAAACGACCAAGATATACTCGTTTCAAACTTAACGTATAACGTACATTTTACCCAGCTCAACACTTAGAAATTTTTCTAAGTGTCAAGCAGTTCGCCAACTATCAATGTTTGAGCCCATTTTTCTCATACTTAGACCCGTTTCTGGAAAATTTACATCAAGGACAAAAAGTTAGTTCTCCTGGCCTAGTTTTCAAAAAGTCCAATTATTAGTCAAACGGATTAAAAATGAGTAACTTATGACCTCTCAAAGTTTACCAAAAACCACCCAGAAACTGCAAAAACAGCCCAAACACCTTAATACATGGCTATTTTACTTTATGATTAAGACCTTTTCAGACCAACTTCACTTCTGAGACTTTTTAGCTTATACTACAAGCTTCCTAAATATACTGAGTTTGCTCCCTAAAACTTAATATTCACTGTTTTACAACTGGTTTTACATGAGCACCTGGTCACTTTTGACACTTGGTGAAAATCACAAGTTTTGCCGTAAAACTATATTTTCTTACTTTTTCACTACACTACTATCGTATGACGTCGTTACTACATATATACGCATAAAGTGTTCCATAAGTCTTCACGACTTTACAAACATTGAATTTCAACGATAACATTTATTTTCTAAGTACGAGTGGTATAGATAGCATGTGCATGTACATTCACTACATCAATTCATAATCTAAAGTAAATCATATCGTTCATAATAGGTCGCGGTTAGAGACCGAGCCTCGCTTCCATCATATTCTCTATTGTCATTGTTGTCATCATATCAAGTGAGTATTCACGAACCCCTTTTTCTAACTATTTTAATCGTTTTGGGGTGGATGCATGAACTATATTGTTTACTCTTAAATGAACTTAAATGACTAATGCTTCACTATTTATGCTCGTAAGCAACAACGTACTCAAACAAACTTGTTTGCTATATTACGAACACCATTATTTGAACCCTTGACTTATTTTGAACCTTTTGACTTGAACTTGTGGACTTATTGTACTGTATGTGCTAAGACTTAAAGTCTCCTTTGTTCGGAGCAACACTATAAAGTCTCTTCTGTTCAGAGCATCCTTAATAATTCTCGCCATGGTGGAGTGACTAATAATTCTTCGCCAAGACGGCGGAGTGACTAATAATTCTTTGCCTAGGTGGCGGAGTGACTTCAAGTCTCCTTTGTTCGGAGCGGTCTTGACTTATTATGTACTATGTGCCCTTATTGTGAACTATATTGACCATATTTACTTGACTACCGAACGTACTACTTTATGTGCAATGGGTTGTGAACACACAGGTTGCAAGCCTTGTATGGCCGAGGCTTGGAACTGAGTGGATTTACAATGCCTTTGCTTTGTGGACTATTCGTAAAGACCGAAAACTTTGGCACTCTTTTAAAGGCGTTTTATATTACTAAAACCGTGTGTACTCACCAACTATTTTCATAGTTGACCCGTTTTCTCTCATGCATTTCAGGTGATCGTCAGTAAGTTTCTTCATGGTCCTTGCATAATGAAGTTTCCACATGTCACCAATGATCATTATGTATTTCAAGTTATCTTTTGGGATCTAAACATTGTATCTTAAAGTTGCCGATATCGGCCAAACAATGTTGTAATGATATAATTTTCCTTTAATGTAAATTATGGTATTGTTCTATCTCTCTTTTGCGATGTATATTGATTATGTTGCACCTCGCGTTTTCCGCCTCCGGCGGGGTGTGACAATATATAACCTTATGTCATTGTCATTATCGATATATTTAGTTGATGTGGTCACCTCTAGCTCTTTTACTAATCTTTTCAATGGCGTCTTATTTTTAAGCAAAGAAGAAGGGGGCGTGCTTGATTCAGAACCATCATCCAATGGTTGGATTTGATGAACATCAAAACAGGTAAAAGTCTCATATTTTCCATGTTCATAGTAACTGTTGGAGCTCAATTCAAACACGTGTGTGGTACCAATCAGCTTTAATATTGTATGAGATATGTTCCGGCCGTTTTCAGAAACCTGAAACATATAGTAAGTATACGACATTTTAAGTTTTTAATTTACCATATATAAATGTACCTGGTATCCGGAATTCAAAATTGATTCAGCTTTGCACCCAACCAATTTGGCAGAACACTCGTCAAACATCACAACAACGGTAGATTCCGTTTGATCAAACACATCAAATTCAATCCCGTATCTGGAAGGGATGCACGAACGTTAGGTAAGACAAAACATATACATAATATTATTTGTATTTGAGCTTTATAATTCGTAATGTTACCTTGTGATTGTTTTAGAGATGGTTTTGTCGCATGAATCACACCAAAAATCACCATATTTATAGGTAACACCTTTCATACAATTGTCGTTACCGCATGACATGTAGCTCCAACCATTGTTAGTCCTTACACAATCAATCCTAACCTTACAATAGTAGGTCAAAGGCTGCACATACAAATTATTTATAAGTTGAATGAATATACGTATCAACATACAATATTGGTTGTGCAACTTGCATCTTACATTTTCTTCACGGTTGCGACCCCAATCCAACAGCTTTTTAAAGGTAACATATTTAGGTTTAGAAACGTCAGAGTGCAGAGAAAAATGGTTAATATCCGACCGGCTGTGACACATGATCATAGATAATGTCAGGAAAAGTAAACGATGTATGTAATACATAATATATACGCATAAATATCTATTATAGCATACTAACAATTGTTTTGGCAGGTTAAAATCAAGAGATGGGAGAGCCTGACTTTCGATAACCTGGCATTCCCACATCATACAGGTAACGGGCCACACCTGTACATAATGATATACATATTACATGGATCCATAACAATAATAACAAAAGTTAATGAAACTATTGTTTAAGGAAGAACTAACCAACTAAATATTTTTCGTTTGCACTCTCCAGTTTTGTGAATTCTTTGGGTTCAAAAGGACACGGCTCCAAATGTGCACAATGCACGGCCACTCTACCTGCATCTGAACACATTTTGTTTGCCTCTACAGGATTTTCAAGGTTTGTGAATTCTTTGGGTTCAAAAGGACATGAGTCCAAAGGCGCAAAATGCACATCAACCTTACCCGTACCTAATGCATTTTCGTTTGCATATGCAGGCTTTTCAAGGTCAAGCATGAAGGGAGCCATTTGCACGTTTTGGCATTCATCATTGATGGGGTTGTTTTCTGGATCACGGCCGGACATGTTGAAGTGGATATGATGGAAGCTCAACTAAACCACATGTAATTTATATGTTGAGGATTCCTCATTGATGTAATTACTAAATCTTTAAGTCCATACAATAAAACATGGACACTTGATATGCCTTTCAATAAGTAGCATTTGTATCTCATTAACCACATGGACAATCGCATTTGCACCTCAATAACTCCACGGATGCCTCGCATGGGCCTCGCAACACACTTGATTCTCACATGGCTACATTTTTCACTTCTTGAAAACTATGTCATAAATGCTCATCAAAAAATTGGTGTCATTAATACACCCCAATGTTTTTTGGAACTCAATCTTTCAATATATATGATGATATACTAGTGTACTTATTAATGTAATGTGTTTCATTTAGTTTAATGAAGTTTATTTTAGTCTAATTAATAATATTGTGTATGTTTTATTTTATGTAAATGAAAAAAAAATGGACGACGACACCACATTTTCTGGTGCCTACGGTTACAGCCAGAATGTGGTGCCATGGAGACTTTTGCCGATGTGGCAGCACTTTTTCTCCACGGCACTGTAGAATAATGGGATAAATTGTGTTACAGAGAATGGAATGTGGGTAATGTTGTGTCCATTGCATGAGCCGAATATGGCCTTAATATAGTCATTATACAATCTCTATTTAGGGTAAATATCAATTACCCTTGATTCTAGCTAATCAATCTAGCCAACACATATTGTGCTTATCCTTTTACACGTTATACATTAATTATATACAACTAACACTCCCCCGTAGTTCGAGCGGCAAAATCGCGAAAGCTCGGACTGGAGTAGTAAACTAGAAAGTAGAAAAGAGAAGAAGACATTAACATAATAAAAATATAACTTTAGTCGACTCGTAACAAAACCGTACCAACGGCCGACTTTAGTCGACTAGTACCAACTGTCGGCTAAGTCGACTGGTAACACAACCGTACCAATGGTCGACTTTAGGGACTGGTACCAACGGTCAACTTTAGTCGACTGGTAACAAAGTCGTACGAACAATCAACTAATTGACAAACAATAAACTCATGCATTAACATCAAAAGAAAAGATGATAAAACGAAAGTTGGTTCTAAAACTTGAACCCCCAAAGAACCTTCCAAACAAACAGGGCGTGTTTTTCCCTAAAAAAGCATCAAGATCACAGATTTAGAAGAAGTTGTGGTTTATTTTGGTTACGGATTAAAGGGAGCCCTCCGAACCTCCGACATGTAGCCGGCGGCCGGAGGCGGTGGTGGAAGAGTTTAGGTTTTGTGGATGTTCATGTAAAATAATGAGATAAACTACCATGTAAAATAATGAGATAAACTGTGTTACAGAGAATGGAATGTGGGTAATGTTTCTGTGTCCATTGCATGAGCCGAATATGGCCCTAATATAGTCATAATACAATCTCTATTTAGGGTAAATATCAATTACCCTTGATTCTAGCTAATCAACCTAGCCAACACATATTGTGCTTATCCTTTTACACGTTATACATTAATCATATACAACTAACAGGCACGAGGGTACCCAATGCTCTGAGGCATATTATAATGAGGTAATGTTCAAGGGGATTTTATTTGACCTCTAAAGATAAACATATACTACAGTAATATGTTAACATTCAAATTCTAATACTGAGTTCTTTGGTTTCAAATTTACTTTTTCAACTATATTGTTTATCTAAAAGAAGTGTTATATATGAAACAA
This sequence comes from Artemisia annua, assembly GCA_014162995.1. Taxonomy (NCBI): domain Eukaryota; kingdom Viridiplantae; phylum Streptophyta; class Magnoliopsida; order Asterales; family Asteraceae; genus Artemisia; species Artemisia annua. The sequence goes on along the minus strand of LBNU01018416.1, from coordinate 25,934 downwards.
AGTTTTACCTAATATGGAATTAATTAAAGTTATAATGTTGGATATCTGGAGGCTGAACGTGACGAATTAGCGCAATTAGTGTTTGGGGAAGATGAACGTGCAGTATATATGTTCCGGCTAGCAAACAACCAGCGTGCCTGATCCCAAGTCAAAACACTACCGCGGAATATAGCTTGCTGCATCAACGACACAAAATGGCATTATAAATAGGTGACTTTCGGCAAGGGGGGAGTTAGATATTCTCGACTTATTTTAGATGAAGGTTGTTAAGATTGGAGAGCAATGTAGAAACAATAGAGGAGTGCTTGTAGCCTTGTATAATATCACTGTCAGTCTAAAACTGCTTGAGTATTACTTGGGATATTGGACAGAAAATGTAACAATTTTTCACTATTTTGTCGTATGCAAGGAACTATTTCTTGTATCATTTTACATCACAAACTTTTATTGTCTGTAAGTGCCCACTTTTAACCATTGTAAAAATTGTGTGGACATTGCATTATTGCCACTATATGTATCACAGAGTTCTTTTTTTTCTTCTTAATGCATGTAGGCTATAGTATGCTCCTAAAATTCAGTATTACACATCTCTACATGTATGTTTTACTCCATGTTATGTGTTTAATTTTGTTCAGCCAAGCTACGTTTGAATCATCATGTTTTTTCTGAAATATTTCTTTCTAAATTTGGTGCGTATCACAATCGCGGATGTCATTATGTTTTACAAACTTCAGATGCTGTTAACACTGTTTGGACTACTAAACATCCCGGTTAGAAAAAGGTTTATCAATGACTTTTTTTTTAGTAGGAGGTAATCTTGGTGATTGATTTTCTCTCCTTTGGGCATTTATGGTCTTGCACACTTGCTATTTTGGCGTTTGGCAGTTCCTTATCAGGCCTCGTCATTTTATTCACTTTAATCATTCGATTTATCCAACAAAAGTAGCAGTGAGCAGTAGCAGTGAGCTGTAGCTGTGAGCTGTAGCCACAACTCACTGCTCACCGCTCACAGCTTCTTAAAGAAGCGTTGGAAAAATGAGCTTTTCCTAAAAAATCGCAAAGCTCACCGCTCTTTTGCCAAACGAACATTAAAAATCAAAAAGCTCATTGCTCACCGCTCATCGTCCCAAAAAGCTCTGCGCCAAACATAGCCTGCATGTTTTGAGGTCACTTTAAGTAGTAGAATTATTGATTGGTTCATTTGAAGACTCGGGCTATGTTTTACACTATATACACTAGAGATTCATTTTCTTTTCTTTTTTTTTCTTTTTTTGGTTTCTCAGGGTAGACATTATTGATTATTCAGCACATAGCCAGTTACAAATGCTGAAAATATGAAAACTAGTGACTTGAAAAAGAAAACATTTTGACGTTTATTACCCAAATAAGTAGATTTTTTAAAAAGAACGTTAATTGATTTTAAAGTATTTTGAACCACCATGGAACACAATACATAACGTATCAAGACATTACTATGAAATAGGCGTGGGTGGATAAGCAAGCTGTTAAAAGTGGTCCTTGACTCGATAAATCTGTGTGCATCTATTTTTGGCTACAAAGCTGCACCAGATGGAAGAGTTATAACGACTAGTCGACTACTTTTGATCAGTCAGCTTTATCATCTCTTAGTTTCGCAAGAAGATTAATGCATTGATAAGAAATCAAGTGGTCAAATCCCCTGCCTACAAAATAGGTGACAAGGAGAACAATGTAAGAAAACAAATTTACAATCAGCAGAAGCTCAAACACAAAAAGTAGCAAACCTTAAGTAGCCTAATAGGTTTAAAGACTAGAGGGTTTAATCCAAAACTTAAAAAATCAAATTTGAACTGCACACACACACACACACACACACACACACACACACACAAAAGCTACAACAGCAGTGAGTGACAGAAACCAATTAATGATTGTACCAAATGCATATGCTTTTCAAAAGTCAAAACCAATTAAGTACTTTAGAGATACTCCTTAGGTTAGGAGATCCCGTCAATACTGAAAATCATGACACTTTGGAGCACTAACAACGTCAATACTCAATACTGAACAATAACTTCGACTAGGCAGAAGAAATTAAGTAAAGGAATTCACATGAACTAGATTCGCATAAATCAACATACAAAAGCTCGCATTTGGGGAATCTAACGAGTCAGAATGTTCACCAAAGAGACAATGATCAACCAAGATTGTCTCTATTCCGACAATGGTGTAGCTTCTAATGCCCCCATAACAAAAGCTAATTAGCGCATGTAGATAAACAAGGTCTGAAATTTAGTGCTGAAAAATAAAGTTCAAGCATTGATGACACATGACTGATATTCGAAAGTTTCACCACATATCGTTCTTTTCATCAACTGGCATGACCGCATCCATTTCAATGGTGGGAAAAAACATAATTTAAATAGTCGAGCCAGAAAGAAGGACAAGTCTAAAAGATTACCAATTCAAGTTGTGCAAACAGGTTGTTTGACTACACCAAACCTGAAATCAAAAATAAATACACAATATGACAACAGTTGCATTTTGATTATAGCTTATGAGTATAAAAAATATCATGACTTACACTTTGCTAAGGAGACGATTCCGATAATGCAGAAAGCTCGTAAAAGTAGCCACTCAATTGGCTTTCCTTCATGTCACATAGGATCTTCACAAGATCCATTATTCTTTTCACTACAATGTCAGCCATTGCGCACAAACTAGAAAAACATGGCTGCATCCCATCCCTCTTTGATGGAGGCAGCTTTGTCACAATATTTTTAATTTGCATCAAGTCTCCAACGATGTCCTCAGTGGTTCTTTTCCCATCCTCAATTTCCCTGTTCAAACCTTGCCAGCATCTCTTGACACTTATCATACTTTCCCCATACTGCAGTTGATCCTCGACTTTTCTGATTCTTTTCTCGGTCTTCTTTTTCTCATGCTTTAGTTTTACCCTTAAATTTTCCATAAGCCTTGGTGCCCTTTTGGTGTTCTCCTTATCTTCAATCTCCTAGAGTTTTTCCATGATATCATAGAATTAAAGAAACCACAAGAATACTCTCCATATATGTCACGTATTTTCTATTGGAACACTTTCTAATACACATTTCGCTTGTATAGCTCACTTAAGAATAGAACAGAAACACCAACATTTTAAAAACATAGTGCACATATATATATATATATATATATATATATATATATATATATATATATATATATATATATATATATATATATATATATATCAAAGAGAAATGTTATGTAATCAGAACCCAAGAAAGACTATAGGTTGATGCTGAAAGTAGAAATGTATAATAGTTTCATTATCTTGTTTGATGTGCCAACTGGCCATAATTGGCTTTATTTTGCCAAGCAACTAAAAACAAGGTTAAGACTATATCTCTTGCAACCAATCACCGCCCATTTCCACATCCTTGGAGAGCGCATTTAAATCATGGGTGCCTCATTAGGCATGAAGCTCTCACTGGCCAAATAAGCTGACAACTGATGGCTATTGACTTACATAATTCACTACTTTCATCATCTGTCACCCCATTACCCTGTGCACCCAAACAACAATAGTGGATCCAGGTTATTTTTATAACAGCGGTCCATAAATTAAAGGGTAGCAATTTGATGTGCATTGTTTTATTGTCTTGAGCAATTTTATCCCATTGGGATCCAACAATTTAACAGGATCCAACTGTTCTATGCACACACTTAGGCAGTGACTTCTCTTCTGGGTGATTAGGCAACATCATTCATTCAGTTGATTTGTGAACTGATATCTAGAGTATGTTGCTATTATATTAAAATTTAAATAATATATATATTAAAAAAATAATCATAATAATAATAATAAATAAATAAATAATTAAAAAATAAATAAATAAATAAATAAATAAATAAAATAAAAAAGTGGGGGTACATTGCCGAGAATGGACAAAGCTTGAAAAAGATAAGTATACTTCCTAATGCGATCATACAATTAAATCATTAAGTATACTCCTAATTGAGGTACATCGTCAAATGAGATCATACAATTAAATTATTAGAAGGAAGGTTAGAAAGTTCACATCTTTAAAAAAATGTTAACACTTAGCCACAACCATTTAAATAAGTGTGACACACATTTTCTGGATGGACCGTCCTAAGACTTGTGGTCTGACCCACCTAGGCTTTGGCTATGTCAAAAGAAAGAAGTACCTAATTACCCAAACTTCTCCTTCGAAACCAGGTATCAGAACATAACACATGAGCTAAAGATCCAACCCTCCACTCAAAATACGAAACGTAAAGGTTGCATTCGAACAAAAGACTTCTAAGATACCCCTATGTGTTTTAAGCCATATAGACCAATTGTAACAAAATAAATAATGTTTCATCAACTTCATTTGCCAGCGCTCAAGAGATGGTCCTCTACTCATTTGTATTAGTCAATAAATCTATAGGACCTAAAAAGTTCAAATGAACACCCCTTAAAGCTACTCAACGATAACTGACACAATGACAGGCGGGTGACATCAAATTGTTTTATGTAAAAATCAAACATACGGGATCTAAACATATAGATTTCTTTATAACATATGGCAATACGTATATGGTAGATAAATATATACTTCATGAAGTAGATACCTCTCGTGAAACCATCCTGAATGTGGCATTTGGAGAATTATCTAGCAAATAGTCTTCAACCTTTGTAGACATTTTTACTGCATTTTGCACCTCCGAGGGTTTCTTTACTGGATATATGTGTAAACATTTTAAGTTGGCAAATGGAGAAACTTGACTTGAGATTAGTTTCACATGTGAAGAAAGAATCTGCAGAAAATTTATGTACAGAAAAACAGTTACCGACATCCTTGTGACAAATACATATATGCATGCACTGTTTCCTTCTGGATAAGTGCTGCCTAAAAAGGCAAAATTGCCAGGTAGAGAGTCCATTCTCACAAGCAAGTGTTTCTTAGTTCTTGATGCCAATGCGTTTTAGAAGTATCAAATCATGCAAAGTTTTGCAAGCATATAGTCCGAAATGACTTATTAAGAGTCATAATAATATGAGATGCACTAAGAAACGAAACTTAAAAAAAGGTATAGCAATAGGGTAAAGAAGTCAAATAAGAATATACCTCAACAATTTCCAGGTTAAGTGTAAGAAATTTAACACTTTGGAGATGTTGGAACAGACAAACAATTTTAAGAGCACTTGCATTTCCAGTAACACAAAGATCCGCCTTCTCCAATAAATGGATACCGTCTGTAGAAAGGTCCAAACAATGATGACCTTTGTATAGCAAGGAGACAAGGCCAGGTGCAGAAATCAGATATTGATACTTTTTAAGCCCATTATCGATAGTGAGATTCTTAAGTTGAGGCGCAACCACATTGACATCATTAAAACTCCCTTGAACATCTTCAACTGTGAGATTAGATAGTAAAGGATGACAAATATTTAAACGATTCAATCCTGTCACTTTGCAACTTTTCAAGGTGAGAGTCTTCAAGTTCGCACACTTGGAGAAAAGGCCAATATTTGTATCAGAATTTATGTCCTCATTGCCATCACAACATAAAGTGGTATCGTGGAGATACAATGTTGCCAAGGCTGGAAGCTCCAAAGTTGACGTGAGTGCGAGAACAGATCTCTTACAGTTGTTACTGTACCGACTTTCAGGTTCCTTTTTGAAACTGAGATGTTTGAGAGACTCGGAACGAATGAGGGGAAGAGGGAATTTAATACTATCCGAAAGGAAGTATACAATATCCAGTTGTTGGATATTGTGAGAGGATGCATAGATCATGATTTGTCTAAGAGACCCGGGGCTAAAATCTCTATAACAATGGAGCTTAATTGAAACCACTTCAACTAGATTATTGCGACGAGACAGAAAATTGGTAACAAATTTCGAGAGCGAGGTTGACCCCGCGAAATTTTTAACAGAGAAGTCAAGGTAAGGCATCAAAGTCCAAATATATCTCCATCTAGATGATAATGCACTCAGTTTAATAGCACATTTAATACCAAGAAAAGAGAGAATTCTGTGAATAAGATCATCCGGCAAGTTGCTTAGTCTATCAATTTCATCATTCATTCTCTTTTCAACCTGTTTGTAATCCATTTCCCCCACACTCTACTTTGATACAAACATATGCATTCATATAAACCTTTGATTCATATAGTCTTTTTGTAGCTATAGTCTTGTTTGACTCAGAAAGCTGCAATATTAAACAAGGCAACAATCAGAACATGTTAAGAACAATTGATATGAGTGATTAGATGACTAAAAAAATGACTATATAGGTCGATGCTGTCTATCCTACCAAGATCCGATAAGTCCTATAGCTTAGGAGGACATATGCATCTAAAGGATCTTTCAGTTTGATCTAATATAACGCTATTGTGTATATACATTAATCCCTCTACCATTGGTTAGGTTGAGCTTAAATGAACTTCTAAATTTTGGGATTGCTTATCTTAAAGTGTTTAGATTTAAAGTGAAATAAGCTGATAAACAGTTTTTACCCAAACATTCAGAGCTGTTTATCCACTATAAAATAAGCAATCCTGACCTCTTGCAAGCACTTGCCTACCTTAAGCCTCAAGCTTAATGTAATAATGTGGGCACGAGGGAACCCCACCCGAGTCACATTTGGTGACAGGGACTCCAGCGACCACCCCACAAGACCCACGGAGCCTGGTAAATTACTAACCCTACACAATTTTGAACTGTATGGCTCGGGCCGGTGGCCCCAAGGAGTTCGCAGCTAACTGGATACGAACTTGGAACCTCTTACTCAGACTTTCCAAGCTCTTACCACTAGACAACCGCTAATTAAATATACAAGAAGTTGACCCACTTAATGAAAGAATAACTTATCCTAAAACAAACCTTAAGGTATGTTTGGAAAGGAAAGTTTAACTTTTTACCTTTTCTAAAAACGCTACTTTAAGAAGCGTTTAGCGTCAAAATCTAGCTTCTAAGTTATTTTACACTTTATAATAACTGAAAAAGCCACTTTACCAAACACTTTTATAAAACAAACCCCTAAACCCTAGGCTACTACTTAGCTACTTTGTGCCAAACATATCACGCCTAGTTCTTCAATTTGTCTATTATTGACCCACGCCTAGGTAATCCTTTACAATAGCAAAACAACTAAAGGGTGTTTTTTGGAATTGCTTATTTTCCTACTTTTTTGCTTATTTAAAAGTGCTTACTCTAAGCCACTGAGGTTAGCCTAGCGGCAAAAGGCTTGTGACTAGCATGACTAAAGGGAGGCATTTACCTGGTTTGTCGGCCAAAAGGACGAAACCATGGCCACCCAAATAAATACTAAATAAAAAGTGCTTACTCTAGATGATATTAAAATTACTAATATACAATCACATGCTTGTTACTAATATGATGCTTGTTACTAATATGACTAAAATGTTTGGCGTCCTAGGTTCAATTAAAACCTGTGAGGTTCAAACAACCCTGAAGTGTCCACGCCGAAAAGAGAGGGCTTTACCGGGCTTAAATCTATGTGGTGGAGTGGCGGTGGGTCCAAACCCCGTAGTCGTCCTAAAAGGTCGGAAACCAAACCATGGGTACCCAAGTAACAAAAAAAGGACTTGCTCTAGACGATATTAAAATTAATTTTACATAATCGATTTGATTGGAAATGTGATATTATTATTATTTCGAGAATTATTGCATTTTTTTACAAAAATAAGTAAACCCAAACACTATTTCCTGATAAGTGGTTAGTATTTATAAGCAAAAACACAAGCGGAAAAATAAATAATCCTAAACAACCTCAAGATAAAAATAACAAAATATATAGTTTGAAAACCATATGACTATTGATTACTCACTCACAATTTTACTATAGAGTTGTGGCGACAGCGAAGCGATTGGGGTTGTGAGAAGTGGGAGTGCGGTTAAAGGCGGGTCGAAATGAGTATTGAATAAGGTTTTGTTTTTTGTTTCTCCAACGGTTATCGAAAAATATGGAGAGAAGAAACTGTATTTAGTGGGACCGCGGAGGGGTATATTTTTTGTTAACGGAAGCTCTCAAAACCTGTTATCAAGATACTAGGGACGGACGAAAAAAAAAAAAAAAACTGAGGAACTTGAAACCCAAATTTTTATTTTATTTTTTATTTTTTTTTGCAACGGGCCATGCTTATTAAGTTACGGGGCGGGGTTGGAGGTCTTACTGATCGAGTTGGCAGGAATAACTTGTCATTTTAGCCAATGTTTAGCCCACTGAGTATCGCCAAGCCAAAGACCTCGTGCCGTTGGTAAAAAGTGCCGCCACGTCACTGAAAATTCTTATGGCACACGATCTGGTATGGTGAGCCATTGAGATTTTTGGGTTGGTGGTTTGGCGCACCCTTTGACACCACCGTTCCTCACACTCTTAATATTATTTTTGAAGATTTTATAAGCCAATGTTTAATTTAAATTTTTTAAGAAGAATTATACGTATATCTTTTTTAAAATTCAATATTACATAAATATCATTTTTATTTTATAATTAAATCAACGTCATTTTCAAACTTTTGTAATTACATCAATATCTTTCTCAAACTTTTAAATTGACATATATATCTACATATCAATTAAATTACAATTATATTAATTTTAAATTATAAAACTAATATTTATCTCTTATATTTATCATAATTATATTGTTCATATATACATTTTAGCCTCGAGTGATGAAAGAATATGATGATGTAATTGCAAAAGTTTAAATATAAATATGAAAGAACATATTGCTCATATATATTTATTTGTTCGTATATAATTTTAAATTATAAAACTATTATTCATATCTTATAATTATCTCAATTCTTCAAGTTATTTCATAAAATTATATTGTTAATGTGTAAAGTTTAAAACAATAAATGTGGAACAACCCAAGTTTAATGGAGCATCACACTAAAATAAGACAGCCCGATAAGATTTCAATGAGGAATGGGGCGGGTTTGAGGGAGTATCTCACTCAAATGTGGCGCCTCGATAAGATCTCTCATCGGAATNAGAGTCCAGAAAACAACTAAGAATAACAACAATAATGTAAATGACATGAAAATTAAAGGCAGTTTAAGAAATAACATGAAATTTAAAGGATACTTGAAATTAAACTGAATTGAAAGTTTCATTACACTAATTAAGGTAAATTACAACATTCTGAAATGTAAATGACATTTTAATTTAAAGAAAGCAGTAAATTCTACAACTACGTGACAATGGCCTAGTGCCAAAGTAGTCTTTTCCTTCTTCCTTCTCCTCTCTTTATAGTCCCAATGAGTTCCCCACTTGATTCCAGTCAAATCCCACTTTAATTTGTAGCCTTTGGATGTCTACAAATGATCTCAGCCATTGATTTGCAATTTGGCGGGAAAATGTTATACCCACTGGATAGATAACTTGGAGGGTTTACAGGAGCATTTAATGCTTCTTGGAGGTATTGGTGAGCTGGGGGGACATGGAGTGGTAGAGATGAGGTGGAGGTATGGTGGTGTTGCAGGGTCAGGTGGGGGAGAAGAAGAAGGAGGGTCAAAAGTTTGGTTTGACTGGGAGAGTTATAAAAACGGGGTGGGGGGAAATAATAAAACGTGGGTGATTTTTTTATTATAAGGGTTAGGGGTGATTTATGTGATCAGGTTGGGGGATGGGGGTTTAGGGGTGATTTCGGTAATCAAGTTTGGGGATGAGAATGGCTGCCTCGCCCCATTGACATTCATAACTGGTATGGATTTGATAATAGAGAAGAATAGGAACTAGATAGCTTTATCAACACCAACACTTTGATTAGTTCAATTTTAAGGGGTTGAGTTTAAAAGATTTGACTTATTATATCTATATACTAAAAGGGGGGACCACTTACTGTAGAACTGTAGCTACTACAGTTGACAAAACAGCACCCGTTTGCAAAAGTCCCTAAGGTGTAACAGGCTTTACAAGGTTGGTCATTCAGGGACTAACGATGCAAGCATCGATAATTTTAAGGACTTTTCCAGTAAAAAAACATATTATTTCCAGAATTATTTTTCAAAAAACAGTCCTTTGGTATATCGGTCATTTTCAAATTTAGTCCTTAATGGGTCACTTTCAAATACAAAGTTAGTCCTTAAGGACTAACTTTGCAAAATGGCGATAACTTTAGGGACTTTTTCCATAAAATAATTATTCTATTTTCAAAAATACTTTACAAAACAGTACTTGCAGTTATCGCTATTTTACATATTTAGTCCTTAATAACAAAAATAATTTTTGGACAACCGGTTTATTTCGAGTTTAGATTAAGCACAACATTTCCGCAGCAATGCGAGGGTACCCCACTCGTTTAAAACTAAAGAACAACAACTTTGAGACAAATAAATACAAGAGAAAATGTGTGGAACAAAAGGTAGAGAAACAAAATGTGTTTGACTTTGATGCAGGTTTTACCGACCAGGTCTTAATATTTATAAATGTCTCGTTTACCTAAGGTCTACCTAATGCACTAACGGGCAGTGTACCCGGTCGTGTATGGTATAGCTAGTTGGTAAAGTCGAGGTCCTCCCAAGAGCTATGTGTTTGGATCCTAATTAAAGTCTATGTCACGTTTATAAAAGGGGGTTTATGAGTTGAATATTAATTAAACTAATAAATTGGAATAAATAAAGTACGAAAGTAAATAGGATTAATTCGATATGATAATTAGGCATGGTTTTCTGGCAAACAACTAATGGGAATGATAATTAAGATCTAATTCTCATTCCGTTATAAAGTCGGTAGACTCATATGGTCAATTTGTCTACCCTATGATCCTAGATTCCTCACCAAAGTAATTGTTAGTGACCAAGGGTCATCTGGTAATCTATTCTCAGTAATAAAAGTAACGGTGTCTATTATTGTTTCGTCTGGGGATTAAATTTATTTCGGATCAGAGGGTTAAATCATCTAGATCTATCTTACACCTTGTCATATCCAAAACCATTGTAAAGCCGTAGGTTCATCAGTACGAAGATGTAAGAGTCATTAAGTGCCTCTACTAACATGGACAAGTCTAGCGGATGCGGCATGGTCAGATCTTACACCCCTCTAATTCTGTTAAGCGTATAGCATTGGTAGGTGGTCCTAGGGTTAATTCACACATGTATGGTGATATTGCTATCACCAAGTCACATCCCTATCGGCTTGCTTCCTAGGGTTAATTCTACAAGCCTCTAAGGAATAACCAACGCTAAACACTACGGGAACTAGAGTGTCCTAAAACTCACCATGAAAGTATACAAACAAGACTAATAATAAACTAGGAATAAAGATCAAATAATAAATTGACTAATAATAAATAAATTAGAAGTCAATAAATGTTAATTACCAAACGATTAATTAATTAAAGGTTACGCCGTAGTTAAATATATAAGTACGTCGTAGTTCAATAAATGACTACGCCGTAGTTAAATATATGACTACGCCGTAGTCAATTAATTAAAAGACAAAAGCAATTAAATAAAACACAATAGGCATCTCGACAATCATCAAACAGGCAAAATCACAATTGTTGTCAAGAATAATGAAACTGAATAAATAAATGAGTGTCAAAAAATAATACATATCATGCTAGATAAATACTTTTGATCTCCTAGTCGAATATCGGGGCAAAACCCCGAAGAGCTTGCCCCTAAAACCGTCGCCTATTGTAGCAAAAGAGAATGAATTCTCTTTTGTCCTTGTCTCCTTCTGTCGGCAGGTCCACCAAAAGAAACTCTTAATTCTTTTACTAATATGAAAAGTTGAGTAGGGATCCAGTGAGAAGAAAACTTAAAATGAGAAGGATGAGAAATAACTATAACCACACATTTGAGATGCATCGAGTTGAATTAGATGCATCTCTATTCATTTAGATGCGTCTCAATTAGTTTCGAAAGTGTTTTTGAAGTGAAAACGATGCAAAGTAGCACTAACAACAAATTTGACCCGCAGTAGACAAAAAATACATAGAATTCGCCTAACTTGATGAAATGCATATAATATATGTATATGCATCTAATTTTTTGCTAGAAAATATATTATGGTGCATCTAAAAGATTAGAGATGCATCTAATTTAAGTTAATGCATCTATAATGTGTGGCTATAGTTATTTCTCATTCTTCTCATTTTAAGTTTTCTTCTCATTTGATCCTAAGTCTATGAAAAGTGATATGTCATACGTATGACATATTTTCTATTTAGACAAAATTACACAGATGGTCCCTGTGGTTTACACGAATTGCAAGTTTAGTCCCTAAGTCAAAATAAGTACACCGTTAGTCCTCCGTTAATATTTTTTGCACCGTTAGTCCTCATTTTGTGCACCGTTAGTCCTTCCGTTAATATTTTGCACCGTTGTCAATCTTTTTACGTTTTCGTCCATTTTTAACGTTCTCGTCCGTTTTTTTAACGTTTTCGTCCATTTTTTTTATGTTTTTGTCAATCTTTATGTTTTCGTCCCCATTTTTTTATGTTTTCATCTGCTTTTTTTCGTTTTGTCCGCTTTTTAACATTTTTGTCCCCTTTTTTACGTTTTAATCTGATTTTTTACGTTTTAGTCCGCTTTTGTTACATTTTTGTCCGTTTTTTTACGTTTTCGTCCGTTTTTTACGTTTTTGTCGATCTTTTTGTGATTAGGTAAGTATACTAAAAGAAAATTTGACATTTAATAAAAATGTTTCTGTGTCGATTTTAAATCACGATTTTGA
>LBNU01018414.1:0-19402 GCA_014162995.1 Artemisia annua | reverse complement strand
ATAATTGTTAGAGTCAAATGCTTGTATCGAGTCATAATGATTTTTTCTGCAGAATTCCCAGGAATTGAGACAAAGGTTTTCCAAGAAATTTTCCGGAAACTCAACTTAAACTTTATGTCAGAACACTCTGACGGCGTCAGGAGTTAATACCTGACGACGTCAGGTGCAAAAATCTGGAATTTATTTGTTGATTAAAGTTTACTAACGGAACTTGTATGTTTGTTAAAATCTCTCTTAGGAATTCCAGGAAATCTGTAGAAAAATCATTCCACAAGCATTATATCTTACTTGCTTTCTAGGTATACGTCTATATATATATGAATAATGCCGCCGATTTTACGCAATGTTTCTTGTAGTGTTTCCATGCTAACAGGTTATTTAGGACAAGAAGATGATGCATATACTGGAAGGGAAGCTTTGATAGTTCGTCTTCTTGGAGGAGGATCTAACCGTGTTACTTCACTTGCATAAAGAACGAATCAGGGGAGTATCCGATTTCATTCTTTTAACCTTTTATCTTTTCAATTCCTTATTTTCGAACATTGGGGACAATGTTCAACTTAAGTGTAACAGGGGTAAATAAGGGTAGATTAATGATACCTCATAGGATACCATATTGCTTGACTTTGGCTTGTTTGATAGTAATTGTGTAATAAAACTAAAAGAAACACTTGTTAGAGTAATTTTAGAGCAAATTTAAAATTTTTTACATTAATTAGGAGGGAAACTTTAATCCTAATAAGCGTCTCATGGATAGGAGAATTTATGACTAGCACAAAAAACCGTACCACCAAAAATTTTCCACCCAAATATGTGAGGTTCACCCCTAGAATTGGTAGGAAGAGAAGCACTCAACTTTAGTGCCCTTGTGTGTACCAGTAATACTTAGATTCTAGAACTTGCGTTAGTGACCATTCCGAGTCCACAAGTGAGACTACATTCGTGTAGATTAGGATTAACTACATGATAAGAGGCATTAGGATAACCCATGTTTTACACCTGTATTATAATTACATTGGCTACATTGGTCAAGTAATTCTCCCACACCTTTGCGATGTACCCATTTTTGGTACACGATACCCCTAGTAAACCCCTCAGAGCCTATCCCTTTCGTTCCTAACTTTAAGCATCATACTTAAAAGAAGAATTTGTTTACAATCCACCCCAAATGTGCAACCAAATCGCCTTAGCCTACCTTGTATGCACTCCCCTTTAGTGCATTATTGTTATTTGTTAAACCCTTGTCAATTATCTAATTAGTTACGTTGTTGCTAAGTCGAGTCATATCTTGTACATATTGTTTTGGGATGATTGGGGCTCATGGGTAAAGTACTAGTGTTATGGAGTAATGGGGAAGAACGTCATTTATTACCCCCATATGTGCTAAACATTTTTAAAAGTACTCCAAGTGTTTTAATTATTTCAATTCGAGTCGTAGAATAGTAAATGTAAAGTATGTAAAAGTTCAAGTGTAAGGGGAAAGCTTAATCCCCATTGATGTATTATTTTGGATGGTAGGGTAAAAAGGTATGCAAAAAAAAAAAAAAAAATTAGAAAAAGAAAAAAAAAAAAAAAAAACATACGGACTACCATCCACACCTATCTTTTATTTCTTAGTTTTGTTTTGTTTTGTTTTTGATAGTTTAAGATTGAGTCTAGTCTTGGCTTGGCAACGCCACTTGTATATGTAACTAAATAAGATGATTGACTAGCCACCAGTAAACTATCCCTTATCCAACCAAACCGTGTTTTTCCATATCCCTAAACCTCCCGTTATAACCCTTTTGTAAAGCCCTCTTTGATAGTTATCCTAGGTGCTTACGCCTTAGTGGAGAAGGTTTTGATCCTCTCTCAAGCCTATGGTAATCTATTTATTATGACAGGTAGTGAGTGATATTGTCCATTTCCTTTACATTATATCTACATATTATCAACCGAGAGATGTGAGTATCCAAACACTACATGAGAGGTGCTAGTATATTTTCTCCGTGCTTATTTTGAGTAAAGCGGAACGACTAAATCTTGTAATTACTTTTAAGTTCGCATTAAATGACCTCTAACTTGTTTTTCAATTGGGAATAAAAGCGCATTTGCTTGAGGACAAGCAAATCTCAAGTGTAAGGGTATTTGATGAGACGAAAAATGTTACGTTTTTAGGGGTCGGTTTGAGTCCTAATTCGTATGTTTTTGGTTTGGATTTCACCCAAAGTCGTTTCTTTTCTCATTTTAGGTACTTTTGAAGGGAAAATCACAAAAGAAGCATTTTCGGGCGTTTTCGGAGTGAAAAAGTGCGGAAAACAACAAAAACTCAAAAGACCTTGAAGATTACTGAAGGTGACGCCGTCACACTCTACTAAGTGACGCCGTCAGGAACAAGTGAAGTCCAGAAGTGGAAAAAAGACTCGTGACGATCCAGAGAGTTCGTAGTGTAAATTGTGACGCCGTCAACCAAGGCCGTCAGATCTGGAACCAGCAATTATGACCACGTCAATCAAGGCCGTCAGGAAACCCTAATCGCCGAGCTGACGACGTCACCTATTGGGCTGACGCCGTCAGCCCGCGTTTTCTATATATATAGAACGATTTTTCTTTATTTTAAGAGAACCTAGTGGAACTTTAGACGAATTTTGGAGTGGAGAACTTTAGGGTTAAACCCTAGTACGTGTATTACAGACCTTAGAGGGTATCCTAACCCCTCTAACTTGCATGTTTAATCCAAGATAAGTCTTTATTCATACAATATGTCTATGTGTTGTGTGATTTATGCTTGTGCTTGTCTTTCTTTCAACATGCTAGGCTAATTTACTTTGTGTTTGCTTAGATCTAATGAAACCTAACTATTGATTATCATGTGATGTGTATGTTGTGATTGTATTTGGGTGAATGTTTCATCTACGTTAGACTAGAGAAAACTGGCTAATCTCCTATACGGTAACAAGCTTGAACGTCTTTAGAAACGTGAATCGTATGTGCGTTATCGATTTTAAGGTAGTATTTCATGCATAGGTTGCTATCGGTGAGCTCATGATAGGATGCTTGACGTATCGTCATAGAGTGAGGTAGGAACTTATAGAGTTAGGGAATTGAACGCACTCCCTACGACTTGTTAGGAATACACCCGTCATCCACGCAAACTCAACATACTAATTACATGGTAAAAGATAGTTAGGGAGTAATGAAATCTAAGTAAACACTATTCTCCACCACTGATTTTCTCAAAACCAAAAAAATACAAAAATATAAGTAGCTTAGAAGTAGATAACTTGGGTTAGTTGACTAGCAACTAATTCCGCCCTATCCTCCAAAACCAGAGATTTTACTGCTTTCATAAAATATAAAAATACAAAAAGAATCTTCCTCCACCCTTAGACCTAGATTAGAGTAGCCTTTAGCCTAACGAACATTATTCCCTGCGAGAGAACGATCAATCCCCCGGTACTTGCCACTACACTATACTACATCGGTCAGGTACACTGCCTGGTGGGGATTGCAAGCTTCTCGAGATCCCTCGAGAGGTAAAACGTAGTGCGTGTTGCAATCCACGCGCATCAGTGATCTACAAAGTTTATAAATAAAGTTATACATATTTACGATATAAACTAATTCGTCCATAATTGATATCCAGAAATCAAAGGAATGTTGGGAAAACGATCAAAGACGGTACATACTTTGTTTCGATTACTCATGCTCAGTTTATTGCCCTAAATATTGACATAACTCTTGTGCAATTAATTTAGACAGGAGACTATGAATCTAACGCCAAATATATGGTGAACAAAGATATATCATTGATTGTTATATCTGATGATGATGAGGTACAATAAATATTTATACCTTTTATTAATAATTGTCTCTGAAACATATTATCTTTAAAAGTTTATCCTAATTGCAGCCCAAACCTAATGATTTGATGAAAAAAGAAACACCTGTTGTTAATGAAGACAGACTGGAGGTAACACTATTGTCATACATTTGTTTTTTTTAGAAGATTTACAAAAAACAATTGTCTAAATAATTAAACGTCCTGTCAGTTTGAAGAGGTTACAAAAAAACGTCGAAGATTGATCGATAAACCCAGCAATGAAAGTACTGAAGTCATAGATATTAGTTCCTCTGATGATGAGAAAACAAGTAAAGGTGCTGAAGTAAAATCAACAGATAACAAGGTGCAGTGTAATGATGCATCGGTATGAATTTAAACTCATGCATAACATTTTTTATACGATAAACATATATATTATCCCATGTAACATGTTGGTAACTTTTGTATTTTGTTTCTCAGATATCTGATGATGAACTGCCAATTCAATTTAAACGTTCAAAAACATCTCAAAACTCTACTTTATATTATCAACACAAATTTATGCTATTGGATGAAGACACAGATGATGATATTCACAACAACACAGCAACAACTGAAGACAATGAAGATGGTATTTGGGTAAATATCAATGATTTGGAAGAACTGTGGTATCCGTTAAAAGAATATAAACCCAAGTATACTATACCTGATGACATTATCATTGAAGACTCATCAACAGGTTGTTAGTTAAACAAAAATTTAAAATAATTAAAATATATATATATATATATATACACATCTGTATTTATATATGATTTATGTATGGTGTTAATTGGAAATTATATGCATTGTTTTTTCTATTGGATTTACACAGGGGATTCCAAATACACGCATAGAGCCGAGAATGATGAACGTGATAAAGAATTGATACACAGACATAACATGAGTCACGATGACATGTGGGACCATATGGTTGATATTGATGGTAAACTTAACAGAGAAGATGCTTTTGATAGCTATATCGATGAAGAAGCTTGGGAAGTGGATTCTGATGTTTATAGTAACAATGATACGGATAGTGGTGAAGACTTTTGATAAACAACNTATAAAATCATTTATCTTTATTGATGAGTGATTAATTGAATAATTTCCTTTATGTTTATCTTTTGTGATTTACATTCTTTATTCACTACTACATTACATAAATTGAAATATCAATCAAATCATGTATTGTTTAAAAGTGACCAAATTGATTTTCATATTTTGTTTAAACCGTGTCTATCAAAAAATTTTAAACAACCAATACATATCTAAATCAAATCATATATTGTTTAAATATATATAATTTGATTTGTGTATAAAATTGAGATATGATTTGTTTATGAAATTTGAGGATACTCATATTTTGCCATATCTAAAAAATATATATATCGTTTTAAAAAATATATATATCGTTTTAAATCAAATCGTATATTGTTTAAAAGTAGCCAAAATGATTTTCCATTTACTTAAGATATGATTTGTGTATGAAATTAAAGGATATTCATATTTTGCCATGTGTAAAAACAATATATATCGTTTAAATTATTAACAATATATGATATCTTTTAAATTATTAACAATACATATCTAAAATCAAATCATATATACAAAACGTATGAAAGCATCTATACCATCTATACTATCGAAATAATATGTTTATCTAAATTTATATAATTTATTTATTAAGAAAATGGCTAACAAGAGAGAGCAATAAGGAGAATCCGAAATCAACAATGGAGTATGACATAAATGATTTACGTATCCGACGTATAGGCAGGACACCAAGCAAAAACACTGGTACATTCAATACTCTATATACTGTACAAATGAGATTTGTTTACCTGAATTTTAAATGCAGGAACACATTATAATGGAACAACAAATGCTAACAACACAATTGATTTAAGTATTCGACGTACAGGCAGACCACTGAATAAAATAAAAGGTATGTTGTACAAATGATTCACCTATTTTTATTCACAACATTTAGTTTACCTATTATTAAATACGAATTAAGTGTGATAAATACAATAGAGTATCGTTTAACATTATAAATTAAGCGTATTGTTTATTACAAATCTCTACTTGGTTTGATACAAATATATTCAGATTCTAAAAGTGTTGAACAATTGCAAAAATGCAAATCAAGTCAACCAAAGATGACCAATACGATAAACACACCTACTGAACAAAGAGTTTTACCTCTAATACAAGACCCCTCAATTGCTCGACGACCAAGAGGACGCCCTATAAAGGACGCGAATGAACCACGTAAGAATATTGCATTAACATTCACACACAAACTATAATTAATATTGATGTACGTAATTTTTCATGAACTTCATTGTTGCAAGAATAGGGAAACAACCAATCTATGCTGGCGACATACAATCCGATATACACTCTTCTAAACGCAAATCAGACAGGCTTAAAGAAAAAATAAGAATGAAAAGGCAAAAGATTTTCGACCAAGGTTTTTTAGATCACAACGGTGCGACAAATGGAAATGATACGCGTACAAGATCATTTTTTGGAATATCTAAGGGTACATATACTAAAACAATTGTTATAACAACATATGTTGATTTTATAAAATATATGTGATTTACTACTTCATTGTTATTCAGATTATAAGGATCATGGAGATCCAATTTACAAATGTCAAGACTGTAATGCACTATTATGGCATGCGGAGAGTGTTGTGGGGAGTACACATTCAGATTCTGGGTCATTCTCGCTATGTTGTAGCAGAGGAAAGGTTATGCTAACAAATGAAGTGCAAAATCCACCACAATTTTTATTGGACCTTATTACCGGAAAGAATCCAAAAAGCGAGTCATTCGTTGATAATATCCGACGATATAATTCAATGTTTGCTTTTACCTCAATAGGTGCAAAGCAAGACACGTCAGTTAATCAGGGATATGGGCTATATTGTTACAGAATACAAGGTGAAAATTACCACTTAATGGGTACTCTATTACCACAACAAGGCAAGCAACCAGCATTTGCCCAGTTATATATTTACGACAAAGCCCCCGAAATCCAAAATAGGATAAACGGGGTCAGGTACAACAAAATATCTAATTATTAGATTATATTAGATAAGTAATCTTATGATGTGCGGTTTAAATACTTATATTTTGAATCCATAGCGGTGACCCAACAACGACATCAGGAACCATCGCATTGGATCATCAACTAACAGTTGACCTACGAGACATGCTTGATTCAATCAATCCATTAGTTGCTCAGTTTCGTATGGCCGGTGAACAGTTTGTCGCCTCAAACAAAAAAAACAAATTCAAAATTCGACTCATTGGTACAAGAGAACGGGATGGACGAGAATATAACCTACCGACAGCTGATGAGGTTGCAGCTCTAATTGTTGGAGATTTTGATACATCAACAAACAAGAGAGATATTATCTTGCACATGCACGAAGGAGGTGTTAGGAGAATTAGTGAACTCCATCCTTCATACCTGGCACTACAATATCCATTGTTGTTCCCATATGCTGAAGATGGATATAGAACAGACATATATCACAGAGGTATTACTGAATATACTGTAACAAATAAAATAACAAGACTCACAATGAAGGAGTATTTCGCATATCAATTGCAAGAAAGACCAGGTGTTTTTTCAATGTGTCTCAGTGTAAGAAGATTGACTCAGCAATTCATAGTCGACGCATACACTATGGTTGAATCTGAAAGAATGTCGTTTATCAAAAATCAGAATAATGAGTTGAGAAGCGAAAATTACTCAAAATTAGCTAAACTGGTCGAAGAAGGAGCTACTGGAATAAAATTGCGAGGCAAACGAGTGATATTGCCATCATCTTTCACTGGAAGCCCAAGGTATATGATGCAAAATTACTTGGATGCTATGACGATTTGCAAGGTATATGGTTATCCATACCTGTTTATTACATTTACATGCAGCCCAAATTGGCCGGAGATAGCGCGTTTTGTTAACAAGAGAGGATTGAAATCGGAAGACATACCAGATGCAATAACACGAGTTTTTAAACAAAAACTTGACAACATCATGTACGATTTTAAGGAACGGAGTTACTTTGGAAAGTTAAAAGCAGGTATTACAGTTGGAAAAGTTATTATAAGAAAAACATTATTCAATAATCTTATATATCATAATTGACATAATCTTATTTATGCAGCGGTCTACACAGTTGAATTCCAAAAAAGAGGTCTTCCACACGCGCATATATTATTATTTCTTGAAAAAGAAGACAAAATTACCACCACGGCAGACATAGACCGGTTTATATCAGCTGAGATTCCTGACAAGGAATGTGATCCGGAACTTTATCAAATTGTGACCGACCACATGATGCATGGTCCGTGTGGTGCTCTGCGACCAATTTCCCCATGTACAGTCAAAGATAAATGCACAAAAAAGTTCCTGAAACAATTCAATGAAAAGACGTTTATTGATGATAGCGGGTATGCAATTTATAAACGAAGGAACGATGGTTGTACAGTAACAAAGTGTGGATCACAAGTGCATAATGGATACCTCGTACCCTACAACCCCGGTTTGCTACGACGTTATCAGTCACATATTAATGTTGAATGGTGCAGCCAGTCTGGATCTATAAAATATCTTTTCAAGTACATCAATAAGGGACCAGACAGAGTCACAGCTGCTCTTGAGGAAGAAGACGTTGATGAGATTAAAGATTACTACGATTGTAGGTATCTTTCAGCATGTGAAGCATCATGGAGGATTTATGGTTTCGATATACACTACAGGTTTCCGCCTGTTGAGAGATTACCATTTCATGAGCAAGGACAGCAATCAGTTCTATTTGATGCAACTGAAAGTATGGATTTCACATTGGATAAGGCATCGGTGAATGAAACCAAATTTATAGCGTGGATGGAAAAAAATAAGACAGATGAAAAGGCCATAAAACTGTTGTACCACGAATTTCCAGAACACTATGTATGGAAACAAGAAGAGAGAATATGGGTGGAGAGACAAAGAGGAACGTGCCTTGGACGTGTACATCATGTACCTCCTTCATTTGGAGAGTGGTTCTATTTAAGAGTGTTGCTCAACAAAGTTAGAGGTGCACAAGATTGGGTTGACTTTAAAAAGTTTGAAGGTGTTACATATCCTACATATAAAGATGCCTGTCAAGCTCGCGGCCTATTGGAGGATGACAAAGAATACATAGATGGTTTGCTGGAAGCCAGTCTTTGGGGATCAGGAAACTATTTGCGTTCTTTTTATGTCATGCTGATAATGACGGATAGCATATCCCAACCAGAGGTTGTGTATGAGAAAACGTGGCATGTACTGGCGGAAGATGTTGAGCGTCTAGAGCGTGTTAAAAGGAATAATCCAGGTATGTAGTTTTTCAATTATAAATAAAATAAAAAAATATCAAAAATTAAAAAAATTAATAAAGCAAGATGAATGCTCATTATTATAGGTAACTTCTAACCGTAGCATTTTTTTTACAGACTTGGTTCTGACCGATAATGAAAAGAAGAACATATGCCTTACATATATCGAAAACATGCTCCTTTGCAACAATAAAAGTTTAAAAAGTATACCAAACATGATACTACCAAACGAGATGTACACAATGTCAAATTACAACAGATTGATATCATCTGAACTGGACTACAACGTCGAAGAATTGCGTCGACAACATGATACCATGTACAGGTCGTTGACAAACAAGCAAAAGGATATATACCATACGTAATAAACGCTGTTAACGCACAAGAAGGAGGCATGTTCTTTGTTTACGTGTACGGTGGTACGGGTAAAACATATCTTTACAAGACGTTATCTGCTGCAATAAGATCACAAAAAGGGATAGTGTTAAATGTCGCATCAAGTGGAATTGCAGCTTTATTACTGGAAGGTGGTAGAACAGCTCATTATCGATTTGCAATTCCAATCAATGTAGTAGATGACTCTATGTGCCACATAACAGCTGATAGCGAACTTGCAGACTTGATAAGGGAGGCTACACTAATCGTATGGGATGAAGCTCCGATGACACACAGGCATTGCTATGAGGCGTTTGATAGAACCTTAAGGGAGATATGTAGACCGGATATAAACGCACCTTCCGAGCAAGTGTTTGGTGGGAAAGATGTTGTACACGCAGCAATCAATTCTTCGTATTTGTGGCAACATTGCACCGTCCTTACACTAACAGTCAACATGCGACTGAAAACAGGCAAAACTTCTGTAGAAAAAAAAGAAATACAGGATTTTGCTGACTGTATCATATCAATTGGCAATGGTATAATTGGAGACAAGAACAATGATGAAGATATGGTCAAATTCCCTGATAATATGTTAATCCCTGATTCAGACGACCACGTTGGTACAATAATTCAACAAATCTACCCAAATTTAAAAGATAGCCTTTACAAATCAGGATACTTCCAAGAAAGAGCCATTCTTGCTCCTACAAACGAATTGGTTGATATGATTAACGATCGAATGCTCGATCTAATTTTAGGTGATGAGCATACATATGATAGTTCAGACACGGTGGGAGTTGCTGATCAAGACACAAATTTCAATGAGGATCTATACACAAGTGATTTTTTGAACAGTATTCGAATAGCCGGTCTTCCTCAATATTCTTTAAGATTGAAAGTAGGAGCACCGGTAATGTGCATGAGAAACATTGACCAAATGGCTGGGTTATGCAATGGAACCAGGCTTCAGGTGCTGCGACTGGGTACAAACATAGTTGAAGCCAGGATTATATCGGGTGGTTGTGTTGGCACAATTTGTGCAATACCCCGTATGATTCTCAGCCCATCAGACACTAAAATGCTATTTAAATTTAATCGCAGACAGTTCCCACTCGTTGTGTGTTTTGCAATGACTATTAACAAAAGCCAAGGTCAGACTCTAACCCAAGTTGGATTGTTTCTTCAACGGCCAGTATTTTCACATGGTTAGCTATACGTCGCGGTATCTAGAGTCACAAACAGAAAAGGTTGAAAATTCTTTGTTGTGATGAAGAAGGCAACTACACAAACTCAACAGCAAATGTTGTATATAAAGAAGCTTTATTCCGAATTTAAATAAACGTTATTATCAGATATGCAAATTGCAACAACTTATATATTCTATTTACGCATCAGCACACAATCATTTGATTATACCATGTACATTAAAACATAAGAATAAGTTTACATAATTATTGGGGAGGAAATTGACAGCACATTAAACATTTATATATTTGTTGATGTTAGTTTTAAAACAAATTGATGTTATGTAATGTTTAACATTAGATGTTTTTTCTCTTGAGATGATTCAAAAAATTATTTACAGGCATTTCATGTTGGCTTACCAAATACTTTGTCAGCATAGTAGACAAAATACTTACATAACAGACCAGCTACTTAAGTAATCCAAAAGACAAAGAGTATATTACAAGTATACAGAACTACATAAGTAATTCAAAAGATAAAAGCCATTCTACGCTCAAAAGATAAAGCGTGCCTAATTCAACGGATCTGTTGGATACTGTTCATCAATTAACCAAATCAGTTTAAACCATTGTCATACACCTAACACACATCAAACACTGGGATTTGACATTCTTCCCTATCAACAACTTCAACAACTTTGCTTACCTATTTGAAACGCATCATTTTACCCAACCTGAATCCACAGTCGGCTCCAAAATTCTTGAAATTACCAGTCATTTTCACTTGATGATTCCTATTTGGTCTGCTTGAGTCCTTTACACGAGCAACTTTCACTGGAAACCTCACATCAACGTGCATCAGATATGCATGCCTGTATGAACCCACTGGGTGATTTTGACAAAAAATCCCATGGTATAGTCTGGTGTCAACATAAACACACATCAGAAAATATCTAAATTTTAAAAATGATGTTACTACCTATTTACCAAATACTTACAACATGGTAAAATTCACAGGCAATGCCATCCAATTGAACATGAAACGCATCGTTTTCATTGGTTTGCTGATTGTGTCCTTTCCATGTGCATATATGTAGAGCTCTTTGATCTAAAATAATGTTTAAAACATCACAAACATTAGTAGAATTAATATGATAAACTTAAAAGGCGAAATCAAATGCGACATAAAACATACCGTGCAAGGCATACGACGGTATATCACGAGGTGGGATCTTCAACATTGTCGGTAACACGAACTCGGTATGTAGACACATATCATTACGATAGAATACCGACATTTTTAATTCATAATTTCCCAAATTTGTGAAAACAAGGGGTTGCCCTACAGCAATATCCAAATGATCAACAAGTTTTTGCCACCTCTTACCAAACAACCTGCTAGACGTTACACCAACATTATCATTCAGTAGCACACTCTCATGTTTAACAACAACACTTTTACCATATGCATGAATCGTCAACATATCTCCCTCTATGTCTTGCATAAAACCACATGGCAGAGCCTAAAGTACAACATAAAAACATTATTAATTATTTGTAATTAATGTTCAGATAATTCATGGGTTCAACTTAAGTTTTATTAATACGTGAAAATTAACTGAATGTAAATGTACAAGCATTGCGATGGTACCTATCGTCCGTTCTTGCGTCTTACCAAACATTTAACAAATCTCCTTCCAACATCGTATCCAGAACCTTCACTGCCATTCTCATTATAACCAGTAACATAAAACGTGTCTTCACCCTCTTTAATGAAATGTAAAATTTTAACGTATGCAGGCACATTATCTTCAACAAATTTGATCCATTCATCTCCATACAACTGAACTTCACTGCCAACAATCCTTATCAAACATATGTACCTCAACCTGTTGTTGCCAATTAGGAAAATATATTCTTGGCTGTCATAGAACATTTCATTGAAGACACATGGCAGTTTCTGCGCAATTCAAACTAAAACTATATTAAACTATTATAATGAAGTATTACTCCAAAATGTATGTGAAAAAAAAATAATGTTTATAAAAAAAATATAAATAAATAAAAAATAAATAAATAAAACCTGATAATCTTGGTTGTTTCGCATCCCAAATCGGCACAGAAATTGCTGGTCCATTATTAGTGTATGAAAATCCTGCAGTTCTAATGTCTTAAGCATAGTACATAACAAGAAAACGTAAAAGGATGCCTAATCTTAACTAAAAATAATCTCATAATATAACAAAAAAAAAATTCCAAAAGCAACTTACCTAGACATTCTACAGAGGAATTGTTATCTTAACTAACAATGTGTTTGACCGTTTTGGATTTTTTCCAGATCTCACTTACTATCTTTAAACCAAAAAAATGCTCCAGTATATTGAGGGTTATGTTTTGAAGGTATGTGAAATTTTTTTATTAATCTTTAATGGTTTGATATACGCGGGTCTACTCGATTGAATTTTAACTTAGCCAGGTTGTATGCTTATGTTAAAAGCTTAATGTTTTGTTACAACTATAATTTGCAAACACTTACTTTGTTACCATGGGTGATCAGCACAGCTGATTGCTTGAACAAGGGTGGAAATGTTTGAATTCCGTATATTCAAACAACAAATAAACTTGGACCAACCATCCAAATGCAACTTAACTAAACATTCATATGATATATTAAACTCGAACTGATCAAACAAAGCTTCATAAATCATAAACCATCATAGCCCTTAAATACAATAATCACTATTAACTAAAACAATGATCAAAGAAATTACCCTGATAATTCAAAATGTATCAGAAAACAGACTTCATTACTCTGTATTTACTTTCTTCTCACTCCCTCGATTATTCTTCACATGAACATGCGCATTTGTGTACTTATTAGATGAAAAATGCAAAAATGCTTCATGTTCATGTGAATAGGTAATATATATTTGTAAACTAAATCAGTAATATTTCAACTTAAATCTAACATATAATCTAAGCAAACTTAAAATTATATTAATCGTGATAACAAACAAGCTTAAACCAGTAATATTTCAACTTAAATCTAACATATAATCTAAGCATATATATGTTTTTTTCTACATATATCTTGCAACAGCATGTAACTCATCGGTTTATCATTGTTAAAAATAATATCTTTTTATATAGACCTAATGATCCGATTACTATATTTGGGGCTTTTTGAACCAATCAACAAACAATACATGCAATCTAAGAATGTTGCAATTAAACTAATATTGTATTCATAAACAAATCCTGATCAACGTAAAACACTTATTTTAACAACCAACCATTCTTTTATCAGATAACAAGAAAATATTCACGGGAAAAAACAAACCAACCACATGCCACTAACCAAACATAATATTTTAACTTGATTAAACATGGTTGAATGTATCAAGAAGAAATAAAAAAAAATTGAAAAAAAAGGACCTGGATGATCGCAGAAACAATGGCAGAAGTGTTTTTGTGTTTAGTTAGTTTATAAAAATGCACTTAAATGGCCCTTGAACTTTATATAGTATTAAATATAATGAATATAGTGTAAGTAGATATAATCATTCCTCAATGTTGAATAATGCATAATCAACAACAAATATTTGCATGCATTGAAATGTATATCATGTATAACATGCAGGCAGCATACACTTAAGGTTGCACTCAGCAAATTAACGTTTAATGAAGAAAATGCAAAATGGTATTTGCGATTCGTAATCCGTTTAAAAGTATTCATGTAAGTAAAACACGAAAATTTCACTACCACAAAACTATTTACCATCCTTCTTTTGTATATATGTTAAATAAGGCCGATAGATAAATGATAACATCAAGCCCAACGGCTTGAATTTAAGAACCCTATTAAGTTCATACAAAAAATATGATAAAGAAATAATTTAAAAATGAAATTCAATTTTGAAAATATAAACTGCAAATAATACTAAAAATCACATGGTTAAGTGCAATCACAAAACATGCCCGCATTGGCGGGGCCATACCACTAATATATATATATATATATATATATATATATATATATATATATATATATATATATATATATATATATATATATATATATATATATATAGACACATATATATATATATATATATATTTATTTATTTATTTATTTATTTATTTATTTATTTATTTACTTATATGAATTCGGTTTTCGGTTCAGACTGGCAAACACCTATCCAACCCGAGAACCAAATTAGTAGTTCGGTTCGGTTCGATTTTAGCAAATTCTATTCAGTTATGATTTCCAAGTCTTCTAAAACTTATTAAAAAGCCTTGGTAGTTTCCTTAGCCAACCTTGAATGCCTTGGGCTCAAATCCTTTTTGTATTTTTAGCTTGAATGCTCAAAATATTATTTCTTTCTTCTAAACTAGAAAAACTTTTTGCTTGGTATCTCTTAGGTTTAACATTTCATACTTAGACTATCTTAGTGATAAGGAGAAATTTGTTACGCTTTTAGGGGGTATATGAACCAAATAACCAAATATGAGGTACTATAAGGTACCAATAATACTTTAGGGTAGTAGGAGTTCCACTTGATCAAATTCGGGGTAGTAAAAAATATTTAGGCCTTTTTTTTACAACATTAAATAGGGGGTTGAAAAGTCAAATGATTGAACATTCATAATACTAGATGTTGTACTAATAGCTTAGCTAGTTGTATTATTAAAAAATTTATTTTTGGTAAAATCTTAAAAATTTAATATGAGATAAGGTCCAAGATGTATTATAGGTAGTATAGATAATCAAAGTATATGCAAACGCTTTTAAAAATAAAATAAAAGAGGGTGCCTAATACATGGAAATATAATTAATAGCTGGGTTGACCAAACTTGAAATTAAAGTCAAATGAAGCTCGTAAAAATTCCCATGGTGTTTCATTTATTTACAATATTGCCATTATTAATTAATTGTTCTAAATGAATGTAAATCTCATCTAAAGTAATTGATCCAACGGTCCAAAAGTGCGCCTGTTGTTTTCTAATTTAAGGTGTACACCACATTAACGCCACCCCTCTCTCTCTCTCTCTCTCTCTCTCTCTCTCTCTCTCTATATATATATATATATATATATATATATCTAGATATATATATATATATATATATATATATATATATATATATATATATATATATATATATATATATATATATATATATATATATATATATATATATATATATATATACATATATATATATATATATACACACACACACACATATGTATGAATTCGGTTTTCGATTTAGACTGCCAAACCCATATCCAACCCGAGAACCAAATTAGTAGTACGGTTCAGTTTGATTTTAGCAAATTCGGTTCGGTTATCATCTCCAAGTCTTCTAAAACTTATTAAAAAGCCTTGGTAGTTTCCTTAGCCAACCTTGAATGCCTTGGACTGAAATCTTTTTTGTAATTTTAGCTTGAAAGCTCAAAATATTATTTCTTTATTCTTAACTAGAAAAACTTTTTGTTTGGGATCTTTCAGCTTTAACATTTCATACTTAGACTATCTTAGACTCAATAAAACCTATTCTAATATAGTTGAATACTAGCTTTCTCCAAATTCACAAAGTGGAGATTAAGCTAAATAAGAATGGACGTGTGTTCCGAACCATAAAAATTAAAAACTAGTATGGACAAAAATTTAGAGAATACAACAATGAGTAAATATTTCATAACCAGCAAACCACAAATATCATTTAAGTAATTAAGTATTCCTTTTATTCATCCTCTTTTTCTATTAAATATATAATTATTACCAAACTTCATCTCATTGCTTAATATTTTGTTGGTTTAGGTAATTAAATAGTAATGTACTTTTTCTCGAGTATCATTTCCATACATGAACTAAAAATGTTATGCTAAATGTTACAAACTTTCATAAATTGTTTCAATATACACATTTAGGTAATGTGTCACTGTGTCACATTTTGAAAGTATGACACGTCATACATAATGAAACACTTTTAAAACTTTGTAATATTTTAAAAAAAACTTTATAATTTATGAACCAAAATGATATTTTAGATAAAGTTCTGTGTCATTTAATGATCTAAACCTTATTTTATTATTTGAAAGTGACACATTAGTAATCTTATCATGGCATGTTGGTAAAAATAAAGGTTAATTTAATAAATTTTGAAAATTTGTATCTATCTTTACTCGTGAAGGTGGCGGAAACACAAAACTTGCTGAAGGGACAAAATTGGATTTTTAAAATAATATAAAATATAAATTACAACTTCATTTGTATTTCTATATCTTTTTGAAAATATTTTACAACGGTTTGTTTTTATTTTTTTAGTTGTTTTGCAAAAGATACCTACATACACTTGTTGCGTGTTTGTTTTTGAAGGGACTAGAAAATGGCAATTACTTTATTTCATATAGCTTGATGAGAAATTGGGCCCGTTGTTGTTGGCCGATTCGGCACATGCACAACTAAAGTGATTTTAGTTTTACGATTTATGAAAGAATAAAGACAATATAAATTAACATTTTTTGTTGATATGAAAGATACATGACATTAACATTTAACGTTCGTTTCTTTATGGGACCATATGTATTTATTATAGGTTTCAAAGACAAGAAATAGCAAGTCTTCAATAACATTTTTTACTTCCAAGTGGATCACATGATCACACATTGTGAGTTTGTTTATGAGGAGAGTAGAAGATGAAATGTCTTTAATTATGGGTGAAAGCTAAAAGTTGGAGACACATTTTTGATATTATCGTTTGGAGTAACATAACAATTTTATATACGGATTAATGTATTTTTTTGAACCGCAGACACACACACACACACACACACACACACACACACACACACACACACACACTATATATATATATATATATATATATATATATATATATATATATATATATAGAATCCGGATCGATTGAGAAGGATTTTAGATTGAGAAGATTGAGAAGAAATCTTGTTCATTCATCTCATCAAACCATTTAAGGGTATAATAGGTATGATACCACATTCATTAATTATGTCTACCCTACATCTAATATTCACTCTTCTTCTCTTTACGGTATTGATAACCCAACTGAGGGAAAAAAAAGTCTTCCAAATCATATTTATTTTTTGATTGTAGTTGACGGATAAACAAATCTCTTTGTGATTGAACACATTAACTTTTTTTGTTTTTTTAACATTTCTTTATAAGTTCATAAACTAGTTACTTAATTTATATATATATATATATATATATATATATATATATATATATATATATATATATATATATATATATATATATATATATATATATATATATATATATATATATATATATATATATATATATATATATATTCTAAAATATAGCGAATCAATTATATCAAATGATTCCAAAAAAAAATGAATGATTTGTGAATCTTTGTTTTTCTAATAAACAGTGATTCACAAACGAAAACTAAACTTATTTATTTGTTCACTAATTCAAATATGATTCAAAATTAAGCAAGAACACCTTCTTATAATGATTCGCTAGTTCGGTTACGATTCACCATTTGTATCATGATTCACCTACCCAAATAAATAGAGTTCACTAATCCGTTTATGATTCACTTATTGAAATATGATTTAAAATTAAGTATTTAAAAAATCCAGTTTTAATATTTGATTCGAGAATGTTTTTTTAAAAAAAGAATCATTTTAAACAACTTTTTCGACCTTTGATGTTTGATTCAACAATTCCGAAAATGATTCAAAATAAAAAAACAAAAATGTTTTTCAATGGGTCATTATTATGATACTATAGTGTTTGATGATTCAAAACTCATAACATTTTTTAACAATTCGCTATATAAATCTATTAGATGATATGAAAACTCAATACACATGAGTAACTCATGTTGCATAAAGAAAATGAATCATGTATGATGTATCTGAATAAGATTTTTAATGTAGCTTGAATACTTGAAAACTTATACGATTCAACATTAATCATCAAAATAGGTTGCTAATAAAATGAATGATTCACAAATAAAGCAAAGGATATTTTAAAATTTAAGAATACTTGAACGAATTGAAGAAATGAACTGTGATCCTCATTGGCGTAAAAAAATCAATAGTTATGGACGCATAAATGAAGGCATTTATGCTTCATTGGTTTATTTTATTGATCTAATTACCTTTTTATTAAATATTTCTATGGTCAAGATTGCTTCTCAATCTTCTCAATCAAAAATCCTTCTCAATGGAACCAAATCCTATATATTATATATATATATATATATATATATATATACATATATATATATATATATATATATATATATATATATATATATATATATATATATATATATATATATATATATATATATATATATATATATATATATATATATATATATATATATATATATATATATATATATATATATATATATATATATATATATATATATATATATATATATATATATATATATATATATATATATATATATATATATATATATATATATATATATATATATATATATATATGTATATATACATATATATATATATATATATATATAGATACATATATATATATATACATGTATATGTATATATATATAT
>LBNU01018412.1:0-14351 GCA_014162995.1 Artemisia annua | reverse complement strand
TGGTAATTAAGTTGGCTATATCAGATTCAATAACAAGGCGGTCTTTTCCCACATGATTGTCAATTTCGTTTTGTGCCTTCGTTAGAACATGTGGATGGTTGAGTAATAGTGAAAAAGCCCATTCCATGGTTGTACTAGAAGTATCAACACCAGCTGCTAATAGATTCTTATCATCAACAAGAGATCATTAGTACAAAAACATATCCAAAATAAATATATAGTTATATTGTTTGATAATTGGTATCTTACTAGTACAAAACTCTTAATCATTTCATCCGTGTAGTACTCCGGATCCGTTTCTTGTAGGTGCAACAACACTTGAAAGAACTTCTTATTTTCTGCAACGAAATTAACTTGTTCTCCAATCCTTTCATTCCGAACCAACCTAAAAATGGCAAATCAGAGGCGTATATGAGGGTGTGCGAGGTGTGCTGTCGCACAGGGCCTCCAAATTTCAGGGGCCTCAAATTTTATATACAATCTATATATATACACATCAATATATGTGTATGTAAACTTTTTTATTTTAAAATTTGAGTTGTATAAATAGAATGACAATTAATTTTAGAACAAAAGGGCCTATTTTATGCTCTTGGCAATATGGTCGGTTTAGTAATCTTTTATATCAAAAAGGCCATATAACAAATGTTAAATCTTTATCATATTTATTTACCAAAAAATCTACAAAGAAATTGTAACGTCATCAGTCATCACAGAAGTACCAAAAAAAAAGTTTGGCATTTTCATTGAATCATTGTTTATCAGTTTATGCAACATCTTTTGATCTCATCAAAGGAAATAAGGAACAAAGGTATATATTTTTTTCTTACCCACCGATGATATTATGAATTTGTGATATGTAATCTCTAATATTTAGTGCTTATCACTTCTGTTTGCCTTATTTTAGCAGTTCGTCAGAGCCGATTTGTTGCATGATCTACTGATCCAGTATCGGTTTTTTTGTTTCTCATCCTCACATTTATACCTGCTAAGTTTCTTGCTCTCTTACTTATTGCATTTATAACTATCGATACATTTGTGGTTTGTTATTTTCATTTATATGAATCATGTCTTCAAGAATTAGAAAATTTGAATGTGGAAATGAAAAACGTAAGGGAAAAAAAAGGCTGAAGAACTAAAACAATCCCAAAAAAAAAAAAAAAAAAAAAAAAAAAAAAAAAAAAAAAAAAAAAAAAAAAAAAAAAAAAAAAAAAATGGCTAAATATGGATGATCAGAACTTGAATAGTGATTATGATAATCAGATCAATGATAACCAAAATGCTTATGTTGAGGGTGATTATGGTGAGGCTAGTGGTGATGGGCATATAAATGATGAAGGCGTGGATGTCGGGAATAGTGGTGCTAATGTTAAGGGTGATAATTCTAGTGATGAACATATAGATGATAAAAGTGTGGATCGTGATAATAGTGGTGCTAATGTTAAGGGTGATAATTGTGATATTGGTGGTGATGAGCATATTAGATGTGCCTTTAAAAATGTGCAATATGCTTGATAATGATTTAAAATCGTGTTTCATACGTCTAGAGGCTGCGCTAAAACATGATGAAGTATATGATATTGATGGAACTGACTTATATGTGGAGTTGAAATTGCTAGTTCACTTGATGCCTAAAGAAAAAATGGGACATGTTGGTATTTTAGAATCGATTAAACATTTGGATTGTTTTCCTAACACAACTATTGCTATAGAATTTTATTAACTATTCCCGTCACCATTGCTTCAGCTCAAAGAAGCTTTTTCTAAATTGAAGTTGATAAAAACTTGCTTACGTTTGTACAATGTCGCAGGAAACGCTTAACGAACTAGCAATGATATCAATTGAGCAGGATATGTTGAAGACAATTGACTACAAAGATTTGATTGAAGAATTTGCATCAAAAATTGCTAGGAGAATGGCATTATTTACATAATTAATTCTAATTGCGTCCATTAAAAAGATTGTTGAACTTTCGTTTGGGGACCTCATTTTTGTAATTTCGCACCGGTCAAATTGCATCCGTTTAAAAAATTAGTGAACTTTATTTTGGGGCCTCATTTTTGTAATTTCGCACCGGGCCTCCACAAACATAGAGACGGCACTGTGGCAAATGATCCCCAATATTGAAAGCACCACCGATTAGAAACGTCTCCTTCACTATCTCCTTAAACCGTTGTCCTTCCTCCTCCATAGCGATATCGCCATCAAAATACCTTTTGCCAATCCATGGTGGTTCTCCAGCGGCTGCTCCTCCCCCGCCGGGGGGTTTGGGGGGGCGAGCAGGAAGAGCGCGTATTTTTGTTTAAGAAAAAAGAGAGTCTCATCATCACATTAACTATTACTTCATGGAATACTGAATTTAAGTTCACAGGCTCAGAACATTCAGATATCAGTTTTCTTATCATAAGTTTTGCTTCATCGGCACGCATATCATGAAACTGTTTGGATACGGTTAGTGGAAAAGATCTCGATGGTTGAGATACGACGAAGGTTGCGCCAGTGGTCCCCATATGATGCTGTACCAATGCTGGAGTAGTTGTACCCGAGAATCTTGCCAGTAAGCAAGCGAGGGTGGTTAGCAAAGATGATATCATTCTTGGTGAGGCATTCTTCGGCTGCTGAAGGAGACGAGACCAAGAGGACGTTGCGTGACCCAAATCGGATGAGGAGGATTGGGCCGTGTTTGGCTGAGAGTGTTGCAAAGGTTGTGGAGGGGTTTTTTCAAAAGGTAAAGGTGGCCGATAACTGGGATGGATGGAAAGATGGTGGGCGGAAGGTTTGTGAATTTGCGGTGAAGCACGTTCACGATCACAAATGTCACAGCAAGAAGTATGATGGTGATAAAGAGATGATCCATGGGTAGTAATGTTTTTCTGATCTTGTATACAACGAAATTTATATGCTACAATATAAAAGGAAGGAAAAACCACGTGGATTATGTGTAAGTGATCTCGTGCTAGTTTTACTTGTTTTTATAAGAAGTTAGAATCTCTAAGAGTGGAAGGTGTGGGCTTGTTGCCTTAGCTCATCGTCCTACGTGGAAAATGCTTGTGCCTTGTTGTAGCTCGCCACCACACCAGGTGACCCTCGTTGTTGCTCGCCACTTCCAACCTCTTTGTGCAGGCAACGAGCTAAATGCTCTGACATAAAGCAAAAGGCAACATGGAATCAGTGGCGGATCCAAGATTCCAGAATAGGGTATGCACAGTTTTTAGGAGAGCTACTAAAAAATTTGGCTTTTTGGGTCGGGTATTTTTTCAAGTCAGTTTCTTCGGGTCGGGTTTTCCTAGATTTGGATCAGGCACGATATTTTTGTTTATGGGTCTGAAGTTATTAACGTTGATTTGGCTTGTGAAGTTTGGTCTATGCAAGATAGAATTAGCAGTAGGATTTGAGTATCCAGTTAAAATTAATTTGGTTTAGTTATTAACCAAATACCTTAAAAGGTAAACCTTATTTTCATATTTTGTGATTACGTATAACCAATTTTTATAAGTTCTAATCACTTTAATTAATTTAAAGACAAATAATCATCAAACAAATATGAAAAAACTTAAATGAGGACTTTATGTGTAGGTTGTAAACTTGTACTAATAATCTAATATTGAGTTAGTTGGGCCTCAATGGTTGGACAAAAGTTTACAACACAACAAGTGGGCCAAGTAAAAAACCACATTGACCATGTGACCTATATCTCAATGTTATTTGCCTCCTTCTTCTTCAAGCTGCCGTCTACACCTCTGCTGCACAGTGCTTATTCTTTCTTTTTCCTTTTTCTCTTTCAAACAATGGTGACTTAGATTACGGTATGCACTTGTAATTTTCATGTATTTTAGAGGGTATGCGCACTTCAATATGTAGTGTATTTTTAGTTCCATTTGAGAAATTACAAATTCTTTTACACTACTGAAATTTCACACAGGGTATGCACGTATGCATACTTCAATATGTAGTGTATTTTTAGTTCCATTTGAGAAATTACAAATTCTTTTACACTACTAAAATTTCACACAGGGTATGCACTGTGTGTAAGCTAAATCCGCCCCTGCATGGAATTGGTGAAGCAAAAGGCAACATGGAATCTGGTGAAGCAAAATGAAATGAAAAAAAATAAAAGGGTAAGTGGTGGGCCCCAAATGAGTAAGTTGATGTTAGTTGTGAGTGAGGAGGGGGTTAGTTGTGAAGAGGTATTAAGGTGAGGTGGCACCGATGGGCTCCAAATGAGCACTTCACCCTCGTTGCCATACCTTCCCCTCTAACTAACATTAATTACTTGTATTGTTATAAGTAGCTACGTGCGTGTTGTTACGGGGGTTTTGCATTTTTGGAATGATGTGATTGTTGAAAAAACTAGAGTGCGATTGTTACCAAGGCTTTGACTTTAGCATGGTTTAAAAAAACGGTGTGAGGCGGCGCCTCGAGGCGCGCCTTGAGGCGAATCGGCCAGAAAACGCATATGAGGCGGCGCCTCTGGTGGTTGATTTGGAACGTACGCCTTGGTTGGGTAAGGCGGTGGTGAAGCGTGTGAGGCGGCGAGGCGGGTACGAGGTGGATTATTCGTTTTTTTGGGCGGTGGGTCTGGTGGATCTGTGTTCAATATTGGTGGATTTGGTGGATCTGTGTTCAATACTGGTGCCAACATCCAATTAAGTAATATTCCAGTCAATATCTGGTGGATCTGTGTGTTGAAGTAAGGAAGAAGTGAAAGGTGGCTGCATTTGTTTTAACCCTAAAAGGAGACAGATAAGTTATATAATATATGGGTAGTAGTTATTACCTTAAAAAGCCGGATCTGTTTTTTTATTGGGCCTATTTACAATTACAAATGGGCCAAGTAAAAGTTTTTATGTTAATTAAGAGTGGGTTTTACTAAAATATACAACTAAATGTATATATAATATAAATTTTGCAACATTTATATAAAATATATAATTCAAAAATATTAAATAAAATAAAAAAATTAATAAAAGTTTATAAAATATGTATATAAAATATATAAATACCTATTAAAACTTATATATATAATTTCTATATTTTTTTTTAATTCCGCCTCGACCTTACGCCTCGTTCCGCCTCGAGGCTTACGCCTCTTGAGGCGGAGGGAAAACGCCTCGAAACTCGTTTCCGTACTTTTAAACCGTGGACTTTAGAATTTGAGTTTGGTTCCATTAACCATGTTTGTATTAAATAGATGGTTAGCATGGGCCCACCAAAACCCAAATATATGGGTTCTCTAAAAGGTGGCTCTAAGGCTGACCACAGTGGGGACTTGGGGAGACCCTGCCACATCATATTTCTCTCTCCGACTACCGGACGACGACAAAGTTGCCACAGTAGCGATCAAGTTAATTATTAATTTTTCTTTATTTTATTAATTCAATTTTTTCCAATTAATATATATATATATATATATATATATATATATATATATATATATATATATATATATATATATATATATATATATATATATATATATATATATATATATATATATATATATATAAGCGTGTTACCATTCTCTCTTCACACGTAATCATGCAAGGATCAAAATTATCCATGCAGTGCCATATTAAACACACGTTCCTTACTAAGTTGCATGGAAAACAAATATTGTAACATAAATCGGATCAGCTCATTTAGCAATTAGAATGCAATATTATACAAGACCATTTACAAAAACATGGTACGCAACTTGCAACGCACTTCCATATGTCTTCCCAAACTTATAAGCCAAACCACAAGGTTGCAATATGAAAACAAAAATTAAAATAATTACACAAACTCTTGTGCAAAAACTCGGTCAAATAAACGACCATCTTCATACTTTTGTCGTACAACGACCAATCAAGACCAAGTTACCATAATGGGTCGACCTTAGTCGACTAATCGGTCGACCAACCACAAATCTAACCATTGTGTTCAGCCTAAGGATGTGATTTGAAAGATGCATTGTGCATTTGTGTGATAATAATATGTGGAGCATTATTGAACCTTTTTTTTTTTTTTTTTTTTTTTTTTTTTTTTTTTTTTTTTTTTTTTTTTTTTTTTTTTCTTCTACTTCTACATAAATAGTCCTTTATTGTTTTTAATACTTTATGTATGTGGGTCATATCTAACCCAAATTTTAAGAATGAATTCTAAAGAGAATCTTAACGTGAATCGTAAGTGCTAAACAAATGCCTCCTTAGTTTGGTTTGTGGGCTGGGTTCTCAAATTGAGGTTTTCACAAAGATGTCAACATGGGAGGTTTTAAATATGAAATCCAAATTTTCTTGAAAAACATGAGGATTTCTGTTTATTGTGCACGATTTGTTTGATTTTTTATTTACTTCTACTCACATTCATGTGGACCGTTCATTTTATCATGTTTTAAGCAAAAATATTGAGAAAGTTAAATTTTTTTTATAGTAAGTTATTTCGTTCGTCCTTATGGTTTGAATTAACTACGGCCGTTAGTCCCTTGACTAAAAAAATTGTACCGTTCGACCTAAAGTGGCAAACATTATGCACCGTTTGTCCCTCCATCTAACAGGCAGGGGCGGAACATAGAAGGGGCAAGGAAGGGTCATGCCCTCCTCCCACCCCTCACCCCTAAAAAAACCGGTTTTGATTATGCAAGAACAAAAATTATATGCATTTTACCTTTTTGTTTATAAGTAATACAATATAAGAAAATAAACTAGGCGTGTCCATAGTACTTGAACCGTCCCAAACCGGAACCGGAACTGAAAGACCGAGAATCGAAAATAAGGAAAAAGTGAAACCAATAACCTTCTCAACTTTATCAGTTCGGTATTCGGTTCTGGCATGGGAATTTTCGGTAATCCCATGAGAACCAAAGTGTTAAAAAAATATGTTTGGATGGATGTGAAATTACAATACTCGGTTCGTAGAACTTAGCAAGAAATTGACAGCCTTAATAGTATTCCACAGCTTGACTTACAAACAAACAAAAACACATATCTGGTAATAGCAAACTCATTATCCACGACGCTAATTGCAAACTCATTAAGAATATTGTATATCAATCATAGTGACTAGCTTACAATAACTTAAATGGTGACAATATATCATGCAGTCACGCCATAATCGTTAATTGTTCTCGACGTTTATCATTAAATTTAATGAACAATAAATACCAATAGTTAATTACAACTTCTTGTTAGTTGTTACTAAGCAACACAAAATTGTTCAATATGCGGCTATGCGCATACTCGATATTCCAGTTTAGAAAAAACTTATTTTCATGTTGATGAATGATGTTTGAATCTTTGAATGGAGTCAATGGATTAAAGGTTAAGGTTTATGGGTTTTTAGGTTTATGTAGGGGTTTTTTCTATTTTCTTAAAAGGCCGCATACTTGCATGTACACAATGTCCCAAACAAACCCTATCAAATACATATTTTCATAAAAGCCGGTTCTTTCGGGAAAGTACTGGAACCGGACGGTTCCGACCCGAACCGTTATGAGAACCGAAAATTTGAAATTTAGGAACCAATAACCGTACCATGGTCCTAATATACGGTTTCGTTCCTGATCGGTATGATTTCTCGGTTCTTTTGGTTCCTCGGTTTTTTTGGACAACCCTTAAAATAAACCCATATTGAATAAGTCAGAGGTGAGAGAGACTATCAATTCCCATATTAACATTGTACTTCAACTGCTTGTACATTAGAGTGTCCCAATAACATTTTCGAATGTGCGAATCAACCCCCTTCTTTTATTATCATAGTCTACTTGCTCAGACTGTACTGTATTCTGATGTGGTTAAATAAAAATGTTTAGTTAACCAAAGTTATTCTCTCCAAAACTCTAATATTAGTTAGCAACAACTATTAAGATGATTAACGATCTATCTCTACTGCTTATAAAATAAATTTGCCTATTTTTGAAAACTTTTAATTTCCTAAAAATGAGTAAATTTGATTCCTCAAAATACATCTTAAAATAATTACTTCATCCGTCCCAAAATAATTGTTCACCAACAAAAACACACAGTTTAAGAAAAACATCATAATTACAGATTTCTCATTCTTACTTTTTATAGAATGACAGTTTTACCCTAAACTAATTAATTTAAAACTTCTTCAATATTTATAATTATAACCTCAAGTAAGGGTAATATGGTAAACTTGAACTAAGTTACTTATTTATTTTTTGAAGTGGACAACTAATTTGAGACAACTATAACTGGAAACGTCGACAATAAATATGGGACGGAAGGAGTAACTTACATCTATACTATATATAGAGCACGAATTAAAAATGGACAACATTTACCACTAATTTAATAGTTTAAATATTGTTTAATCCTCAAACTTTATATTTTTAGTTTTTAATCCATATACTTTCTTTCTCGCAATAACTACAAATTGAACCCGCAAGGTCACACCAAATCTACAAGTATAATTATTTGTCGCTATATACCGTCACTTTGCACAGATGTTTGTCTAGTATATTAAATGTATTTATGCAAATAAAAGTTTATGTGATCTAACTGTGAAGAAATTACACTACATAAAATATACTTATAATTAAACCACATTTCTTATGACCATAAAATCATCCCTTGATTTGTAAAGTAAACAATATCAAACTACACGATATTTACACTAAATAAACTAAGTTGTAAATATCTAAAACTACGTAGTCATTTTTATTTATTTCCTAGTCATAAAAACTTTCTAACTAAGCTAAGATATTTAGATATTTTCTAATACTTCCTAACTAAGTTTTAACTAGATATTTAACATTTTCGGTTTTAGACTTAACGTACATTTAACATCAACCGACACTAGACTAGGCCCAGTATACATATTATATGCCTTTTAGGTTCCTAATAAACATATTTAAAAATTTAAATTTTCACTTTTCCAGTTTTACGAAAACCTTGAACGATCTACATTCTACGCGTTTTAAACCTGCGTTTTTAGGTTTTAACAACATTTACGCGCTCCGTTAAACTTATCATTCATTTAATATACTTAGATAGAGTATATCGATAAGTTTTAACAATTTTTATAAGTTTCATATTTTATGGTACTCGGTTTTAAATTTCGTAACTTAAGGACTTAACGTTAGCAATTACCGGGACCAAAATACACTCCGTAAACTCAAGATAATATAAAGAATACACAAACTTATCACCTCCTAGCCTATGTGGCATTTTATATGAGTCATAGATAGATATTTTGGTTAGAAAAAAAACTAGCTAACTTCTCTGTTGTAAAAATTGGCCCAGGCGGCCGATTAATCACCGCATAATCGCTGATCGCTCACTAAGCGCTTTGATTTATCATAATCGGCCTATTTAATCGCTTTGGTCAAAGTTCGCTTAAAAATCGGTCAACAAACCGATTAATCAGACAAAATCGGTCTAATCGGATTAATCGAACAAAATCGCTTTAAAATAAGTCAACGAAATTGCTTTAAAATCAGTCAAAATCGCTTAAAAAGTGGTCAACAAACCCATTAATCCTAGAGTTATTTAGAGTTCTTGCAAGGGTTTAATCTAAGGTTATTAAGGTTTTCTTGGAGGATTAGAACAAGGGTTATATCAAGGCTATCAAAAGTTTGCAAGAGTTGTGCTGAAGGATTGGAAGCTAGGGTTTTCGATTGAAGGATTTAGTTTAGTGTTCTAATTCCTTGTTTCTTGTTTAGTTCTTCACAAGTATTGTAAGGAACCTCTATATTTTTCATTTGATTCCTATAATATATGTATTTCATTTATTTTATATGTTTTATATACTTATTATATTTGATTATGCTTGGTAACTTGGACTAAATCACTAGAAACATCGAAAAGGACTAGTATTGCAAAACAGTTTCTGAACAGGGGGTATAAATAGAATTACTGAGAAAAATCGGTGGACTTTAAAACTTAGGTAAAGACATAGGGAGTTAGGCCTATGTCTTGCGGTCGTTTCGATGGGTATTTTGCCTAATAACGATACCTGATGATTAAAATAGAAACGTTTTCTTGAGACGTGTCAAAATCTTAGTAACAGATTTCAAATGGGTAATACTCATAAAATTTGCATATAACCAACTGTTGGTCAAATAAGAAAAGTTTTAGCTAACATCCTAACTTGAACTTATCCGAAAACGGGGGATGGAGTTGTAAAACTCGAGAAATGGCCATTTCCGTGAGACCGTAAGTTGCTGAAGCAAACACCATGTGTATTTAAGGACAAGTCAGTAATTTGACATTAGCTAGGTAAAATTAGAGACCTTGGGATCCACAAATCTATAAAGTTTATTTAAAAACCCTTCCGACGACATAAGAACCAAATCATAACCTTTTACAGTTTAGAAATAACGTATAAATTAAGACGCGAAAACTAAAGTTTATAAAAACTCTAAACGTGACGTTATTATTACTTGACCACTTTTCTTACAAAACCAAAGTGGTAGGACCCACTATAAAAAAACGGACTCGTATACTCTGTCATATACCAACTGATCCCGAGATAACAAATTCGGATACATAGACTCATAAAAGTGAAATAGAACCCAAATACCGAGTGACTTGTATATTAGAAACCTATAACTAATTTAGAGTGTCAAAAATAGATTTAAACACTTGTTTTACTTTACAAACAATGAGTACCCAAGCATAATTAATGTAATAACTATATAAAGCATGCAAGTATAAATACCAAGGTTATAAAAGGCCTGAGGCGTGGCGGCATGGCCGCGCCTCAAGCCTTACGCGTCATGGTGGAGCCTTTGCGTTTCTTAAGGCATCACTAAAGCGGCAAAAAAATATTTATAGATTTATATGTTTATAATTTTAGATAATATCACTCATAATATATTAGACATGTAGACTACTACTTACTATATAATTACCAGACCCATACCAAATAGCCAAAATTCCAAATACCGGTTCAAAAAAGTTACTAAGCTACGAGATAGAGTAAGAGAGACACAACCACAATACAAGTATTTATAAGGGTTTGGCTACAAGGACACCTTCCTTGCCCTACTCCACTCCCCGAGTCACCTACTCGAGAGTTCGTAATCACAACACCAAATCTCCTTTCACATGGCAGAGAAGCCTTTACACCATAGCTATCACTTTTTTCGGTACAAAGCTAGATACCGTGTCCTTAGCACGACAGACCAAACCAACACACCTGATACAACTCAACTAAAGGATTTCACGTCCTTTTTACACCTATTGACCCAACACCTTTACAACACCCTTAGAGAAGAAAGAAATAACAAGTATCAGTTCTGTGATCTTGGAAAAGAAGATGCTAAGCAACTCATCGCCCAAGCTTGCTAGTCTTAGAGAGGTCGTGCTCTCGCCTTATGAAAGGAACCTAAGAGAAACACAAAGAGAAACTACATAGAAAGATCTTTGGATCTGAGGTTAGAGAGTTTAGAGTATAGAGAGAAGTAAAACTGTAAAAGAGATGAGAAACAAGTGAGAAATAGCTCGCTATTTAAAGGAAAATTTGCATACTGTTCACCCGGTTCCGGCGGTTCCCTCCCCAGAGGGATCTGGCCAGTGTAAACTCAGGGATCCGGCATACTGGGTAAATCAGTTTGGATTTTGGTTTACAAACCGGGTCATGGGTTATGGGTTATAGTCCATGGATAGATGATGTCATGCCTGATGTCAAAGACATCTTGGGTCATGGGTCATGGACTTTGGGTTATGGGTTATGGACTTTGGGTCATGGGTCATGGGTTTTACCCATTATGGATGTCATGCATGATGTCATGTAATGGGTTATGGGTTATGGATCAAAGCTCCATGGGTTATGGATTATAGACTTGGTTTTGGATCATGGATAGTCCAAGTGTTTACTTTTATTTACTTAGCATGTATTTTTTAAAGTGTAAGTAACAAATATTACTAGAATGTTTTTATAAAATAGTTTTGGATTTATGTAAACTATATAACTAAACATGTTTTAATATGTATTAGTTTACTGAAATGAGTTAGTAAACTATTTGTTTCAAAACGTTTACGATCGTAACTATTTCTTTAAAAAGATTTTTCTTTTGTTATCGATAAACATTGGAAGATCGTAAAATATAAATAAACGTTTTTAAGGTTTATTTGTATTAACAGGACCCTAGTGAATAAGGTTGCGTTTAGTGATAGGAATTGACCATAGGACTATTACTATTCGTGTGGAAATTTCAACGAATGACCACTTACCAAATGGAATTGCTTAAGAAATTAGGGGGTATCTAAGTTCTGAAAGGCCGGATCCCACTAAATAAGTCTAAGTTAGTAGAGGTGCTTATTGACTCTTACACTTTGTAGACCAGCGAACTCTCGTAATCATTAGGTTACGGAATAGGGCAAGGTGGAAGATAGGACTAGACGAATTGACCAACTGAGTCTAGTCGACTTTAAACCACAGATGAAACGATATGATGC
Organism: Artemisia annua; assembly: GCA_014162995.1. Taxonomy (NCBI): domain Eukaryota; kingdom Viridiplantae; phylum Streptophyta; class Magnoliopsida; order Asterales; family Asteraceae; genus Artemisia; species Artemisia annua. The sequence goes on along the minus strand of LBNU01018412.1, from coordinate 1,946 downwards.
ACTTTATATAAAACGTAGTCATGACATAACAAGAATACTAATTAGGGTAACACTTCTATCTCTACTGATATCTCTTTACCATTTTATTGCTTTTCATTATTTTCATTTCATTTCATTTGTTTAATTACTCAAATTATAAAACCCGCTTTAAAACCAGTGACATTAGAACTTAGATTTAATCCTCACGCATAGCTCTTTAGACGACCTTTGCTTTACCGATAAGTACACTATACATGACCGGGTACACTGCCCGATAGTGCATTAGGTAGACCTTAGGTAGACGAGACTTATTATAAATTTAAAACCTGGTCAATAAAACCTGCCTCAAACCAGCAACATCACTTTTGTGTATATCAACATAACCCACTATCCATTTTACCGAGAATTGTATTCATTGCAAATACTACTATTTATTAAACTCGAAACTCTTGAAATCAACTATTTTACTTATAAATCTATAAACTCACCAACCATTGTGTTGACACTTTTTAGCATGTTTATCTCAAGTTCATAATGTACGAGGTTGGCACGGATACTCAAGAAGTCTATAAAATTTTATTATTATTAGAAAACTTATGTAATATGTAATCGTGAAACTACTGGGACCTCTATTTTGTAAACTCTGATATTCGAATGATACATGTTTTAAAATGACCCAATTAGAGTTCGCCTTTTCTGTTATTTTAATTGTTATACTATTAAGTAACACACAGTTTGAATTCTGTTGCTATAACCAAATTGAGGGTGTTACATTGGAGGTCTTCCTGGAAGCAGACTTCCTACTCTCGTGTTTATCCTGGGGTAGAGGTAGGATCCGTCTACACTCTACCACCCCCATACACTGCCTTGACGGGATTGTACATATTGTTGTTGTTTTTGTTATTGTTGTTGTTGTCAACTTTAAGTCAAGGTGTTAAATTGTTGAGTATAAGGAGTTGTGGTGGCCTAAACCCTAAGAATGAGACTTGAGGGACTATTTGTGCCCCATTTCTTTAACTAGTACCAAATTTAAGTTATATTACTTACCATTTGGCTTTCTATGACTTTCTAAAAAAAGTATAGAAGTGTGTTTTTGTGTGTGGAGATGTAAGATAGCAAGGATAAACAAGAATTTGATGAGTGATTAATTTATTAGTGAATTCTGTTTCATAGTAAGAGATTAACCCAAAACAAATATCGCCATAAGTAAGTATATTTAATTCTTGAAGTATTTGCATAGTTTGAGTTAGGGTTCATGCAAGATGAAATTAGAAGATTTTGGATAAAGAAGTGTTTGTTTGGACGATTCGTTGTTATATTTGCTTCCTTATACGTGTTAAAAGCTTAGTTAGTTACTTATCTAACTAAGGTTTATGATAATCCATGTTAATGGGTTATGTGTTATAGTTGTTGACATTTACTTACTAAACGTAATGTGTATATTGTTAGTTGAAAATGTTTTATAGGTTCAAGTGGTGTGGACAAAGGTAATGCTTAAGGAAGGAGAATTTTGGAATAGAATCTTACTTGCCCTATTTGTATGTAGTTGGCAAGTATAATCTTGATACCATGCTCAGATAAGTTAGTACCCCCAATCATTTTGTAAAACTTATGTAAATGGTGTCTTCGAATGTTTTATATTCCAGAACAGCAGTTGTGATTCTGTTTGAATGTATAAAGTTTAAGTGTTTGCAAATGAGTAGAAATGGGGTGTTTGGCATAACACTCTCATTTTGATGTATCTTGATTTGGTAGTATTTCGCGTGTTTAAATATCAACACTTTTTATATTTACAAAGTATATGATGAATAAAAGGTGTTTTATGAGTTTCGGTGTTGGTATGGTCTCACAGGTTTAGTTTGGAGCCAATTCTTCATTAAAACATGCTTGTAATTAACCATTGTGTGTGTGAGTGAAACTGAGAATATTTGTGGAAACAATATAATGCAAACACTTGTTCTATTGTG
>LBNU01018410.1:0-36522 GCA_014162995.1 Artemisia annua | reverse complement strand
AATAATTCAATCAAAAAAAAAATCACAAAAAAAAAAAAAAAATTGTAATAAAAAAAATGTCAATTAATATATTTCAATCTAAATAAAAAAAAAAAATAATCTATAAATAAAAAACAATTATACATTCAAATAAAAAACAAAAAGATGATAAAAAATTAATTGTTACCAAAAATAAATTTATAAAATAAAAAAATCTTAATAAATAAAAAAATAAGTTACAGGAACTAATCCATAATTAAAACTTAATAATAAAAAAAATCATGGTAAATAATTAAGATAATTGGGGAAAACTGGTAAAATAATAAAAACTTTTATGTTTGAATAAATAAATGTGGCAAAATGTTAAATAGATGTGTGACACAGTCACATATTTCAATTCTAGATCTTATATGTGCCTCCGATCCTCATATCACAAATTTATACATATGGAGTTATCATTTTCAGTATTTCAGGTAGCCAAAATATTCAAAATTTCTTTCACTAGACCATTTCTACATTAATGATATAGAATACAATGTTGGAACTTTTAAATGTTGGGGGTGGGCCTTGGCCAACCCAATCAAACGTATGCTCTGTCCCTGAGTATGTGTCAGTTTGTGTTACTCACTGTCTTGTCATGCAAAGTTTTCTATTTATTTCGTAATTTTATTTATTTTATTTTATTTTATTTATTTTTATTATTATTTTTTTTAAGTAAAAAATATGTATATGTGAGCGCACATTGTAGCTATTCTCAATGAGAATTGAATTTGCCACCCTCAAGTTTTTGATTGAGATAATCTATTTGTGCATAATATAGCTGTGTAGTATTTACAGCTGCTACTTTGCTAAACTTGTACATGAGCGTCCTAGAATCAAATATTGAGAGTTTTTTTTTTTTTATTTTCTTTTTTTTTTTTTTTTTTTTTTTTTTTTTTTTTTAAGCCTTACCAGCTTCTCTTACTCTTACCGAGTAAAAGGAGTTTAGACGTTTTGCGTTTTTTTTTTTTTTTTTTTTTTTTTTTTTCTTTTTTTTTTTTTTTGTTAAATTTTGAGTCAGACATATAACATCTTCTTAGTAAGCAGGGTGGGGCGCTTTCTCTTACTACCTCTTACTCGATAAGAGATTGGAGACTCGTGTTAATATAATATATTTGATGTTTTATTAACTATGTTATATTAATGATAAAAAGTCTTGTTTCATATTTACATAAGTTACTTAAATAAATCGCAGAAACGAGCACTTAAAATCATTCGAACAATTATACAAAAACAAACAACATTATTTCGTTCAGATTTAGACTTTCTAGCCATCTTTTACTGGTAAGATGTGATAGTCAGATTAAGACCTAAAACATTTTAATGAAACAAATACACCCGAATGTGCAAATCACCTCCTTTTCCCAATAGGCTCAACTATCACTCTTTTTACAATCTACCAGTACTCTACTAATTTACATGTAATACAAGTCATAATAGAGTGAATTAACCCTTTCAACAAAAGTTGCTACTCTATTGCTCTATTAGCTACCTCAACATTGTCCTCAGTGGTCAGTACAATAATTTCGGTTGTTAGGCAACGTACTTGAATGACTAATCAAAACTTGTAAACGACAGTAGTATACTCCGTAACATTTTTGTTTTAGGTCTATTTAATGTCATCTTGATAAAGTAAAAGTAGCATACATGACCACAGGGACGGAGCTACGTTTGTGATTGGGTTGGCCAAGGCCCACCCCAACATTTAAAAGGTTACTACATGTATTCTATATCATTAATGTAGAAATGGTCTAGTGAAAGATAATTTGAATATTTTGGGCCACCTGAAATACTGAAAATGATAACTCATATGTATAAATTTTGTGATATGAGGATCGGAGGCACATATAAATCTAAATTAATATGTGACTGTATCACACATCTATTATAACATTTTCACATTTTATTTATTCAAACATAAAAGTTTTTATTATTTTACAGTTTTCCAATTATCTTACTTTTATTTTTCATTTGTATGTAAAGACATTATGCTACAAATTAAATTTAACCATATATTTCATTGCTTTTGAATCCAATTTTAGCATCAAAATTACAATTATATAGAAGATATATTCTAGTTTTATCGTGCAAGGAATCTTGCATAGACCATAGTATCCATGCAACTAGAATTAAATTACAGTTTAGCAACGATATTCAGTCAGTTAATTGCAATGTTTATATTTGGCCCACCCGTGTATAAAATCCTAGCTTCGTCACTGCATGACCACCACCTATCTTTACCATATGGTATTATTGTTGGCCTAGGTTATTTCTACCCCTAATGCTAAATGGCAAGGCAAGCATACTTTCACGATACACATCAGCGTCACGTCAGCTTTCTCTCTCCTCTCACTTTCCTTCACCTCACTTCACCTTTTTGTCGGCAGGGCAACCCCATCTTTACCTTAACTTTTATTTATTTATTTATTATTATTATTTTTTAATTTTTTTACTTACAAAATTAAAAACGTAAATGTAAAAACATAAAACCGTAAACGTTCAAATTTTAAAACACAACGTACGAAATGAAAACGTTACATATATAAACTTAAAATAAACATTACATAAACTTCTTGGAATTAAATCATTACATAAAGATAAAATTAAAACATTACATAAACATAAACTTAAGTTTTATAGATAATCCGGGTGATCCCAAGTTTCAGAGTTGTCTAAGCGGTAGCCATCGTCGTACGCAGAGTAGTTCGTAAACTTCTCTGCTTTTAACTGTGCTTCCAACCTGTTAAGCTCCCGCTCCTTACTCTCGTTTCAGCCCGCATCTTCTTCATAACCTAGCCGAAATTGATCCAGATGAGGTTGATGTTATTGTTGCTCAACAAATCTTGGTGCATTGGCAGAAGTTGATGTACCTTGACAAATTGTTGGTTCTGTTGTGATACAGAACCAGCTTCCACATTTTCCTCAATACTCCAACGAATCTTGTTGGAGATTTGGGCCTGTATCTGATTCACACAACCCAACAACGTCTCAGTAACGGCAGCGTCCTTGCGATATTCATCGTACAAAAACTGGTTGACCACAGCTTTCCTATCTTCAGAGATGTCTTTGCATTCTGTGTATCGTTCTCTCAATCATTTTTTGAATGCCTTTGCGAGCTCAAACTTCTTAATAACTTTGACAATAGCCTCTTGTCGATCCGTGTCGTCTTTGTCGGCTTGTTTTTTGATATACTTTTGANTTTTTTTTCTCACTTGGTGAACGTTTCACCATAAGTTGTCTTATTTCTCGTGCCTCGCGCATGAACATGGGAGAAGGCAAGAGGTCCAGAACGTGAAATGGTGGGGTAGGTGAACATTTCACCTCCTTGCCGTTTAGTCTAAAGTGATAGGAATATCTATTTTAGATTACTTTATTTTTAAAAAATTTTATTTTTTACAATTTTGTTTTTATTATAAAACTGCCAAATAAAAAATACGAAACAAAATATATAAAGTTTGACAAGAAAAAAATATGAATCAGAACCATAAACAATTGTCTTATCCTGTTAATAGAATAGGTACGCTAACGAAAAAAATACGAAACATAAAATATAAAGTTTGACAAGTAAAAAAACAGTAAAAGAAATACGAAATAATAAATGATAAAAAATCATCTTATCGTGTGAGTAAAGCGATTACGGGAGAGTGAGACAAGTGTGAGTAAAGCGATTACGAGAGAGTGGGAGAAGTAAAAGGGTACTTAAAGGGCCGCTTGGTTCAAAGTGGGGAAAGAGAAAGGGAAAGAGTAAGGGAAAGGGAAAGTGAATGCAAATGGATGAGTTAGGTGGGTAATCAATCCCTTACCCCCAATTTATTCTATAATGGTTGATTACCCACTACGGGGTAATTAATCCCTTTGCACTCCCCTACCAAGCACAAACAAATAAGTAAGGTGGACCCTTTTGAATACCTTACCCATTCCCCACCCCCTTAACCCCCAACCAAGCACCCTCTTATATTACTACCCATTATTCGGCGATATTCGCTAGGATCAAACAAGTGGACAAGTTACATTATTGGTGTCATCATTGCTATTGTTAGCTCCCAGTCCCTCTTACCTCATTTTACACACTTTTATCTTTACTACTCTTATTTTTCACTTTTTAAACTTTCTTTATGTTTGGTATTATTATTATTATTATTATTATTATTATTATTATTATTATTATTATTTTTTTTTTTTTTTTTTTTGCAGTTTTACCTATTTTATTAGCAGGATAAGACAATTTTTTTATGATTTTATGTTGTGTATCTTTTGTATTTTACTACTTTTACTTGTTAAAATTATTTATATATCATAACTTTGCACAGATTATGCATGAATGGCATGTCCTTTGCGGCTTGCTTACCATGATATGAACGTTTGACACTCTTGATTTTTATTTTTGTTATTATTATTATTATTATTATTATTATTATTATCTTTATTTTATTATTTTTTTTTTTTTGCACAATAGAGAAATGAATGAGAGCCTGAGAGGCTTAATTGACTAAACCAGTGTTTTATTGCTTTGTGAACCACAATTAACAAGATTTTGACATGTAAATTAGACATAAAATTAGCCACCTTTAATTCATGGTGTGATATATTGTTGGTTATGGAAGCTCTAATTTTAATTGGTTGTGTCTAGATATATGTAGAAACTAGATATGCCAGTGTCCCTTAATTCTGCATTTAATCTTGTTCCATCATATCCAGGGATGCAAACCTTTGGAGCGAATGGACGTTGGTGGATCTGCATCAGCAAGCCAATGTTCATCTTACCAACCAAGTCCGTATGCCTCGTATCACCCGAGCCCCCCATCCTCATCAATCGCGAGCCCATCCTCATCCTCGCAAACACCAAACACGCACCCTGACTCACTTATCCCATGGCTCAAGAATCTTTCATCTTCATCCTCATCATCATACTCAGCCAAGCTTCCACATCTTTACTTCCACACTGGGTCCATTAGTGCACCAGTGACCCCACCCATGAGCTCTCCAAAAGTTCGGTCCCCGCCATGTGAACCTCATTCTGAATGGTTCACTGGTATTCGTCCCACGTCGCCAACTTTTAGTCTTGTAGCATCAAATCCATTTGGGTTCAAGGAAGCGGTTGTATCTAATGGTGGGTCACGAATGTGGACCCCTGGACAAAGTGGGACATGCTCTCCTGCAATTCCTTCAGGGTTTGATAACAATGCTGATATACCAATGGCAGAAGTAGTTTCTGATGAATTCGCGTTTGGTAGCAATGCGGGTGGGAGGGTAAAGCCATGGGAAGGAGAAAGGATCCACGAGGTTTTTGGGTCCGATGATCTTGAGCTTACTCTTGGAAGTTCAAAAACCAGGTATGTAAAGATCAATAAAGAAGTTATGCATCATAGGCTACAATGTCTACGTGTTATTATCTGAATTTTGTCATGTTACAGATAGAATACAACTTGGAAAAGAAAAGGCCTAGCTACGCATGAAGAAAAGTTGTGAAATAGATGAATGGATCAATGCAAGTTGGTTAAATTGTTCCTTACTGCAATGCAAGTTTCCTTGTTATAGTATGTTTTCCATATCTTTGTTGTAATCCATGTAGCTTAAGATGTATTTTGTACATGTGCCAAGGTCTTATAAAAGAGAAGCATGCAGTAAGGATCGATAAGACACACCAACTTTCATTCACATAATATAGATGCTTGAATAGGGTTATACATTTGTCCATCTTGCTGTGTTTGAGCTTTTCTGTTGTTATTTAGAGGCTAGCAATCATGTTACTTGTTTAAAATGGTAATAGTAAAAAAATACCGAGTTTTGCATTGACCAAGCATACAGTTTCTATTGAGCCAAAAAAGAGAACGTAAAATTATGGAATGTGTGCTTGTGACCGAGTAAGAGTAATTACCAATAAAAAATCATTAAGCAAAAATACATTACAATTTAACACCTACAACTATATATAGACTAAAGAAACATATGTCATATATAAAGGATCTGTACAATTTTGCATATAAATAAAGAAATACTGATAATCTTACTGACTTATAGATTCACATCATAAAGATCAGGTAGAAGCTTCATTTCGGAAGTAGAGCTTTCCTTTGACTCGTCCATATAAAGTGATGAATCTGCCCATGGAGCATCAGTTGAGATACTCCTTGGGCCTTGACTATTTGCTGAGATTGTGGAAACCTGGGTCTGACTATCATGTGACATCATGTCAAACGCCTTGAACCTCATGTCTGGGGGGTTTCCTGCGCCTAGATTGATCATTGGTGGTTGAACAGGAATTTTACCATCCAACATTTTGACCACTGATGACATTGGTGGCCTTAAGGAAGGAGACGGGTTGGTGCATAGGAGAGCTATGTTCAGCATTCTCATTGCTTCGTCTTTTGAGTATTTTCCAAGACTGGGGTCCACTAGTTCTAAAAGACTTCCGTGCTCTTGCAGGACATATGCCTTTATAAGGAAAATGGAAGTTATCAGTAAGTTATGATTGATTTGACTTGGTTTTTGTTCTAGGTCAAATGGGTCAAAATTAAAAAGTATCAGCTAGAATGGCACGACTCAAAGGGGTGGAAAGTTGTCCAAATTAGTCCACATATAATTAGGAGATATTTAAAAAAAAATGTCAAGTTCTTAGTAGTATTTCTTAAAGCGTGTTTTCTAATTTAGGCAAAAAAAAACTTTGGTTTCAACTCTAACGAGATGCAACATACTGTCTAAATATTATAAAATGAAGTTAATCTAGTAAGATACAGAGTAACTGGTTACTACACACTATATCAGATAAACAAAGTCAACGGGTCAATTTACCAACACCTCAGCTACCACGTCATCATTTTGGCTAGGTGACCAGGTCAATTTACCTTAAATCTAAACTCTTTAGAAAGTGGTTAACTTGAATTATATCTGCAAAAGTATGTTACCTTATTATGCTTTTTTTCCCTATTAGTAACTCTGCAATGTCCTAAATTGTTCATTTTCAAAGATTTAGAGTATTCTTGTAATAGTATTGTTTTTGTTATCCTGATTAACAGATTAACTAACTATTAAAAAGTTATAAGTGGTGGACAAAATGTTGCTATGCGAAAACCTAAACCCGTCCTGTACCCCAAGTAATAAGACTTGCTTCAACCAGCACCTGTTTTTTGACCAGCTTGCCTGACCCACCCATCTTACTGCCATTATATTCAAGAAAAATACTGAACTAACCCAATCAAGGAGGTAGACAAACTCTTCTTTTGGCCTGTAATTAGTATTGCTTTTCCCACTGACAATCTCTAAGGCAACAACTCCGAAACTGTAAACATCTGCTTTATCCGTCAAGTATCCTCTCATTGCATATTCTGGAGCCATATAACCTCTACAAATTTACACCATAAATGAGTCAAATAACGAATCTGGATATGGTATAAAGAATACTCCTATAAGATTTGAAGGATGAAAGCTCACATTGTTCCAGCAATGCGTGTGCTGATATGAGTATTCTCTTCTTCATCTAGTTTTGCTAAACCAAAATCTGATATCTTAGCATTAAGATCCTTGTCAAGAAGCACATTAGTAGCCTTTATATCTCTGTGAACTATTTTCAACCTTGATTCTTCATGTAGATAGGCTAAGCCCTTTGCTATTCCCATACATATCTTCTTCCTTGTGGACCAGTCCAAATTAAGCTTCTGGTCCTCACGGCCTATAAAATAACAAATTGGAAATTTTTCGTCGGATGGATATAGAAATGGGAAATATAAGGATGCGGAAGTATTTACCAAAAAGAGCACGTGCAAGACTGTTATTTATCAGGTATTCATATACTAGTAATAACTCTTTTCCTTCAATACAACAGCCATAAAGCTTAACAAGATTAGGATGCTGCAAAGCCGATATCATTCCTATTTCAGTAACAAATTCACGGTTCCCCTGTTTTGATCTGGCGGAGAGTTGTTTAACAGCGATCTCAGAACCATCTGGCAGTACACCCTGCAAATGAAATGGGTTTATTTTCGGTTTAACCGGCTAAAAATATAAGTAATAGAATCAGATTTAGGTGATAATGTTTACCTTGTAAACTGGTCCAAAGCCTCCTTCACCGATCTTATTAGCAGAATCAAAGTTATGTGTTGCAGATTTGATTTGTCGCAGACTAAAATAACCCGTCTGTAATTCAAGTGCACGGAGCTCTGTGACAAGGACAATGATCACTTGATCAGCTATAAATAGGTTGTTTATGTTACAGTATTTCTTATTTATTTCACACAAGTCGAGGAACAGGTTCAAAACATTGAGCGTCGCTCAAGTCTATTTTTAATGCATATAACCTCCTAACGAAGTCTTATTCAAAGATTTATTTTACATCGCAATAATATATTTTCTTTGTTCATAATTTTTATAGTAATTATAAGTAAACTCGTGCTGTGGACATGTATGATACTGTAATAGTTTGCAGGTTTGTAGGGATATATATGAAACTTCCCTTAAGTATTTATAAGAAATCTTAAAATTTTACCAAAAATTGGTTGACATGTCAACTTGTCCCGGCCCATTTCAACACGTGCTTAAAATGACTCATTTCAACAAGAACCCAATTTGAGACGTTACCCACCCACCTTGCGGCTTATTAACAAGAACCAACTTGCATACACAATCTCTTGTATATTGTTCTTACCTTTATCTTCTTTGTCCCCTCCTATATAACCTCTCCACCAAAGTACAGCTAAAATTAACCCAACAAATGCACACGAACCAATCACAATACCAGCTATAGCCCCACCAGAGAGTCCTCCTGTACCGACATAGAAGTCTACAAAAAGAGAGAATGAAGAAGTTACATTGGCTCTTTAAAGTGAGAACTTTGAAAATAATACATCAAAATGGAAGGATAAAACTAACTTGGTGTTATTGTGATAGCAGATATAAGTGGTCCATATACACCTCGATCTGGAATTGCAGTAGTCCCTTTTCCTGCCCAGTACAAGTGGATATCTATAGTGCTACCGTTAACAATAATATTATCGAAATCTCTGTGGATACCCTTTCCAACACCATTAGCTGCTTCCACGATGTTAAAATCTTTCAAATACCGAACTCCCTATGTGAAAAAAGCATAAATCTTAGTAACCAGTTCTCAAATTTAGTTATACAATCTAAAATAAATTGGGCAAATTGCGTAAGAAGGTAAAAATTTGAACTGAAGTCTATTTTGGGTAACAAACTTTATTTGCACTTGCCGAGTTTTATAGAAGTTAGCCTTTTTGCGAGTGACTGGTTACCAGATCCGAAATCAGACCAACATTCTTTACCAATTATGCAATTTTGTCCCAACAAAAAAAGAAAAATTGGCATATCGCTTACTTGGATTGATACATCGAAATAGCGTCTTCCTAGACTACTAAATGTCATGTCATCAGTATAACTTATTTCAGCAAAGTGAAGCCTCACTTTATAACTCCCTTTCCGCATACACAGTCCAAAGTACCGGAGTGAAGTGGGAGAAACACGAGCTGTTCTATAAATATCGCCACCTGTCACATTTGGCGTGCTTGCAACAAATGGTGCATTGCCATTGCCCATGAAAACACCATTCGCGCTATAGGCCCATCTCTCCTGACTAGAGTAAAAGTATGCTTGCTCGCTGACTAAATCGTCTTCGTATTCTTGTCCATCAAAGTCTGTTCTTGTTCCACCACAATTGATAAATAAAGAATGATCTGCAATGTAAGATGCATTTATTAAGATGTAAAGGGTAAAAAAGAGGTATCTAGCAAAAATAGAGATGGCAATATCAACCAATATACTTACGAACAGGTCGGTTTGGGTCGTGTTGTTATCCCAAATGTATCAAATCAAATTATTTAGTTCATAGTAAAATGGGTCAAAGGTCACTCAATGTGAATTGTAATGCATATAACCAATATATTGTTATCCCATTAACTTACCACCCCATTTTCACCTGTACAGAAATTATAAAAATGGTATACATAATTCTTCAGTCTTACGGTTGGGGTTTCTGCTGCAAGTAAGTTGGTCTGACAAACACCAAGCATCTCTACAAGATAAAATCATGTTAGGTCACATCATTATCAACATTATAAAGTGTGTGTAGATCGGTGACGGAACATACTTGTTATAGGCAGCTGAAGATGAAAGGGCTGAAACTAAATTCCTGTGGTAAAAATACCAAGTGATAAGGACCACAGACAGTAATGTTCTAATATAGTTACAAGTAGGATAAAAAAAACTTACAATCTCGATGACTGACAAGTCCGTGGTTGAGTCCGTGTAAAATTGTTGTAAGATATATCACTGCAATAAAATTCGAAAGAGATAAAGTTACAAGTTACTAATATCTATTCTACAGTCAAAGATACTGAAACCATATGAAGAGGAATCATTTACATCTTTTCTTTGCTGCTATATATCCATCCAGGAATATCTCCAGATAGAAAATTATTATTCAGAAACCTACATCCAAGGACAAAGTTCCATCTTAAATTTTACCCTGAAATTAAAATTAAATTAACATCTTTCTAAGTAGTTGCATACATGGTATCAAAGCTTAGTCCCTTAATCGGATCCGGAATTGGACCGGTCAACTCATTGAAGCTTAGGTCTCTGAAAAACCAATAGTTCAGATGAAGATTTTGCATAGATTTATTCAATAACTTCTCATTAAAACTAACTTACAAGTTCTTCATAGAAGTCATCTCTCCAATGTACTCAGGTATTGGACCAGTAAGCAAACAATTTCTCAGGCTCCTGAGTAGAGAAAGTATTTAGAAATATTTTAAATAGAAAAGAACGCATCATTTCAATTTCTGTCATGTAAGTAAACAGTTATATAAACTCACAATCAACAACAATAAACAGGAGGTTTAAGAATGTGCTCACAATTCCTTCATTTTTGTCATATCTTGAAGATTAGGAAATGGAAACTTTGTTGATCCAGCCAAATCAGTTATCCTCCTGGCAACCATAACACACACCGAAATTTAGTTCAAGACTCGAATCAACAACAATAAACAGGAGGTTTAAGAATGTACTCACAATTCCTTCATTTTTGTCAACAGAGATATTCTCGAAGGAATCGGTCCTTCCATTGAAGTTCCTTGCAAGTCACTGCAAAATAAATTCTAAGATCACAATTTTAGATTTGAAACCATCAACAAATAGCAAAATTATACTCACAGTCTCTCGATGTTTGTCCAGTTTCCGATAAAATCAGGTATTCTCCCAGATAAATTACTCCCGTCTATCCTACTGCAAGAAGAAAATAAAATATCCAGTAACATGGTAATTTAGAATCCGTATCTCTGTTCCGCGATCAAAAGAAGAATAAAAACACTAAGAACTCTATGACTTACAAATCTGTTAAATTAGCAAGATTGCCATACAATGCTGGAATGGTTCCTGTAAAATTATTTGCAGATGCAAGGCTGCAAAAAAGTAGTTTATTGTCAATAATGCAAAGATGCTAACGCTATAGATCAATGTACTATTGAATGAGCAAAATAAAAACAAAGGTAATCTTACAATCTTCTTAAGCGAGTCAAACGACCAATATTTCGAGGAAGCTGTCCTCCAAGCAAATTGTCTTCCACGACTCTGATAAAATGTCAAAAATGTAAAAATCAGTGAAAGGTCTCAAATATGATAGACTTTTCAAGTAAGGAACTTTACTTACAGCTCCTCAAGTGTAGAAATATCACCTATTTCTTCAGGTATGAGACCACTGATGCGGTTTCCCAAAATACTCCTGTGGAGAAAAAGAGTCATTAACACAATCACCACGTTTGGGTAAAAATTTAGGAAAATAGAAGGAGCCGGTAACTCTTACAAAATGGTAAGTTGAAGCTGACCAAGACGTGCGGGAATAGTACCATTGAGATAGTTACGAGTTAGATCTCTGTTTAACAGTGTAAAACTCAATTGATGTCATATCTCAGTAAACATTTTATATACTCATATACTACAATATTAACTACTACATACAATTCTCGCAGAGAAGTGAGATTTGCAAATTCTTCAGGTATAACTCCTGTCAAATTGAGTCCTTTTAACTGTCTGCAGTTTAATACAAATATAAACAAATAACCAAAACACTGATTAGCGCCAAAACTAATGGACAAGAAAGCATTCTAATTAAATAAATGGATTTGAAATAAAAGCACTTACTAAACAAAGTACAGTATATGTTTACTTATGGTATAATTATCGATTTATCTAGCATATCTGCAATATTATTCATTGCTAATTTCATATATTAACTTGTATATAGTCCACACTGGAAAATTGAGTGATTTGATGATTTAGGTAGATACGTACATGTTTGTTATGTGGCAGACAGTGGTATTGCAGCTGCAAGTTACGTTGCTACCAAATTGAATAAACCCTTTGTCGTTCAAGGATTTTGTCTGATTAAGTCCTGTACCCGTGCTACATGAATTACTAGTAGGTTGCCAACCGCTATATCGTAGCTTTGAGGCTATCACCTTCAGAGCATCGACTGTTACAAACAGAAAAGGTTGATAAACTATAATCGGCATAACATATATAGTGTCATTACTATAATTAATATTACCATCCACATGTGTTCACTTCTAAGATAAGGTCTATGTATGTCAAGTTTTCAAACAACAACCCATGCTTTTACTTTTCATAATTATGCGAATCAAATAAAAGCTTTTAATGCAATCTTAAGCTTTCATAAGAAGTTAAGTTAAAATTCTCATGAGAAGTTCATTTGTTAAGCAACTACGTACATTATATATATTGAGTTAATTATTTACGTACTAGATTTGTGGAAAATAAGAAAGTTTGTTATGTTATTTTAATAATGGTTTTACTAATATGTATCCACTAGTATGTTTAGCTTTTTATATATGAAAAATTCAAGTTAATTAATATCAAATTTTTATTTAATCAAGATAAATTTAGAGTTTAATTTACGTATAAAAATGTATTTTATGATTTAAAAGAAAATTTAATATTCATTAATTACATCTTATAGTTAAAGGGAGGTGATTGAGACACTCATTATTTTAATTGGGACACTCAACTGTACAAACAGTTAAGTTTTGTACAAGTATGTAATGCATACAGTGAAGTGTCTCAATCAAAAGTGTGAGCGTGCAAATCATTTCCCATAGGTAAAACATTTTAAAAAATGTTTTAGACTTATAAGAGGATTAAATCTTAAACCTAACCCCACGTGATAGGTCCCCAAGAGCCAACTATAGAAACATATAGGAGTATATATTATTTGCATGGTTGACTAAAACAACACGTCAAGGCAAAGCCTTAATTGCATCTAGATGCCTACAGCAAATTGGCATATGGTCAATTAAATAAGGAAAAGAAAAAAAAAGACAAACCTGATCTTTAAAGTCAAAAACCACCCATAGGTTTTACAAGTCAATGAAATCAAAAATAATTTTGATCAACTCAGTTATGGGCCTAAATTGACAAGTCATTTTGTAATATCTAGCAAATGTAATTTTTTAAATCTAGATATTGTAGTATTTTCTTGCAAGAGTTTTCATGTTCAAACATTACTCAGTCTCAAACAATTAAGATTGTTTAAAGTCAAAAACCACCCATACGTTTTTCAAGTCAATGAAATCAAAAATAATTTGGATCAAATCAGCTGTTATGTGCCCAGATTGACAAGTCATTTTGTAATATCTAGCAAATGTAATTTTTTAAATCTAGATATTGTAGTATTTTCTTGCAAGAGTTTTCATGTTCAAACATTACTCAGTCTCAAACAATTAAGATTGCCATTACAAGATGTCTTTATTAAGCAGGCAGGCAATCTGACTGAGTAAAAATACTCGCACTCCTCAAATAACATCCAGATAACATGATTAGAAAAATACTTCATCTGTCTACTGTTTATATGACATGATAAAGAAAACAATATATACCAACTGGCATATTAAGGCTGACATGGTACTGAAAACACATTATCTCATATCTAGAATTCTGGATGCCGACTTCAATAGGGACGCAAGTTGGAATTTACTGAAAGGATGCCTCTCATATCCTACATTATTAAATAGTCTATTTCGTTGGACCATGTAGGTTTACAAGTATCAAGCATAAAAAAATGAATATTTACTAGTATTATGTCATTTTCATAAACTTGCCACTTGCCATTATTGTATGTTTATCCATGGTATTCTCATGATATGTTTATGATTTCTATGCTGAGAATTATCAAAGTATGAAGATATCAATGCTATAGTAATCATCTCATATAGCTGTTGATAATATGTAAAAGGGGGATGATTCGCACACATGAATTATTGATTTGCACGCTCTAGTGTACAAACAGTTAAAGCATAGTTATATATAGTTGAAGTTTTTAATGCATAAGTTGGTGTGTCCTAATTAAAAAGTTGAGTACACAAATCATTTTCTATACAAAAGTCTTCGAGAATTGATCTTGTCACTACAGAAAATATCTTGCAACTTGAGCAATAATTAAAACAATATCAGGTTCATTCGAATCATGGCAACTTTCTTTAGAAAATATAATCATTTATAAATAAATTTCAAAAAAAGTACGTAATCAAAACCTTTTATACTCGTAACAATTTTCTAAAGCAACATGTTCGTTGTCTCTTAATTTCCGTACAGTTACACTATACAAATTTTAACAACCATATTCTGTAATTAGCTCCAAAAAAGCAGTTACATGATCACAAACAAAAAATGAACAAATTATGATATAAATAAACTGATATACATACCTTCTTCATCAGGCAAAAGTTGACCATCAGATCTACGTAAACTCATAGTTAACAAAAATATAACCATCATCAACAACTTGTATCTAGACTCCATAATGTAACTTAATCTCATCAAACTTGATTACCCTCTGTGTGTGTATGTGTGTGTGTTTTACTGTGTGTGAGATGAATGATCGGAAAAAAGGTACGGTTATGGTTTCTTATATTTAGTACACACTAAAACGCAGACAAAAATAGAGCGAGCACCATGAATTGAAAACCAAAATGGAAAAGCAGTTGTTAAACAAAAAGTGTTGATAAGGGGTTACATTTAGGAATAATTACAATTTGGACCTTGTATATACTTCTATTTGACAGTTTGGACCTTTGAGAAAATGTACTACTACCATGGAAACGGGTGTTCATCGGTTACATTCTCGGGTTTTACATTCTCGGGTTTTTAGGTAGTACGATTCGGGTTCATCGGTTATAAATTCAGAAAGACAAAACTAAAACTAAAACCAATCCAAGTTTAGAACGGATAAAACCAAACCAAACACCAACTTAAAATTCGGTTTGGTTTCAGATAAAATAATAATTTATATTATATTATAATGCATTTGGGACTATTCTATAATTAGAAAGGCTTAAATTTCAGACTTTTTTCTTGCTTATTAAGGAAAGATTTCAAAATTAATTTATTAGGAAGCAAGTTGGTTAGAAAGTTTGTTAGGAAGCGGTTGGTTGTTCAAACTAAAATTATTTGGCTTAACCATCTCTAATATCTCTACTTATAAAGCATGAAAACAACTAAACGTGTAACCAAATAACGCAAAATATAATCACACAGTACCCGCCGCCGCATTGTGCGGGTACCGTTCTAGTAATAATAAATAAATAAATAAATTTAAGTAGACTTTATAATATATCCTAGTTAAATACAGTAGTTGATAAACACATAAGCTTATGCCAGAAAACCTAAGAGTAAGTTAACTGAAGCATTCGGTTCAGTCTCAACTTAGACCATACACTGATTACAAATTTTGGTTTGTTTTTTACTCGATTTCAAGCTGTTTATTTTCATTTTATTCAATGTCAAACCAAACACTGAACACCCTAAACTAAGGATCCTTGTATCAAATCATTTGAGTTATTTGTTGATTTTTCGAAATATATGTAGCATCAATTTTGTTAAGTTATCGTTGAGGATTCATGAAACTACAAACAGAAACAAAATAAATCAACATCATTAGTTTATATTTTATAATAGGCATAATAAAGAAAAAGCTAGTTGGGTCAAAATTTGACCTAATTGTCTTTTACAAGTATTTGAACATAAAATAGCCTGACTCAATGAAGAAACAATGAGGAGTAGTTCACTATCTGATGACCATCAGAGTATACAGCTCAATCAACAACAAGCTTCAAAGCCGTCGAAGACCAACTGAAAAAATACTTTACCTCACTGATGCGGTGTCACTGAGTAAAATACTCGAGCAAAAACAACACCAGAGTCACTGAGGCCTGAAAAATGTCTCTCTAACCTTGAAGACTCTATCTCATAAGCAAACATGAAATATGGGCGGAAACTTTCTTAGGAAGATAAGCTAAAAGGCACTACAAGGAAGTCAAACAAGTACGATGAGTTGCTATAAAGGTGGGAACAGTTGTCAACACTGTTCGTAAAATATGGTTGTTGCTTTTCCAAGAATGGAAGCACCAATGGATGCATGACACGTCTTAACAACCATCACATGTTACCCTCGTAAAACCCCATATATAAGAGAATGTTTGTAATAGAGATAGATAGTGATTCTAAACAAAACACAAAATAATACAATCGTATTATAGTTGATAGGGTTCTCATCTCCTAAGAACACACTAAGCTAAGCTATCATGCTTGTGTTGTTCATATTAGAAGAGTTTCATTTGTTACTCAACTGGGATAGTGTTCCGCAACTATCCTTTATAATTGTTTAATTCATTTCTAATAAGAATTATAAATATCGAAAAGTACAAATGGTGTTATTAGTTTTCAAACACGTATCGGGTAAAACTTGTTCTTTGTAACATATTCTTGTTTTACTCAAATTTTTAGACCAAAAGTTTTATGTTTGGAAAACTTATTAGTAGCAATTGTGAGTATTAAATTTTTGTTTTGTAAAATCGTTTGATAACGTAATTGTTTTAGATGATGATAAAGTATAGAACTGTGAAAGTTTAACTTTGTGTAGTGTTTAAAAAGAAAATTAAAACACTAAGCACTCAATGAAAACTAGATTTTAGTTTCAGATACTAAATGGTAAACGTTAAATGCTATTAAAACTCCTTGTCAAACATACTCGAATAATTAACAATGATCTCGAATGGTTTAAGACATCTAGACGTGTAATAATACATAGTACTTTTTTTGAAGAGCTCAACCTGTGAAACTAAAGTTTGTATGAGGACCAAAGTTGTACTTATCCTGTAAATTTAAGCTATTTTATGTTAGACCGAGTCTTATAGTCACCAAAACCATCACCTTTATGTTGGTGACACATCACCATTCAACACACTATCAAACCCAGGGATGAAACCAGGATCAAATATGACTGGGTGCACAAAATATTTGAAGTGTATTTGATAATGTACCCTCCGAGTAGGTCGAAGGACTCCCCTTCGGGTCTACTCGAAACCTACATAATCGAAGGCTCTGGCTAGCCTCCTAAAACTTTCTATGGCGTAAAACTAATCTCTTATGATCTAGTTACCAGCTGGGAATTCGCCAAATGAAGGAATAAGCCCTCCGGGGTATTCTCCAACGAACATAAGATGGAAAGAGGGTAAGACCAAGTCTTACCCACGTCCCCCGTCTTATCCATGTTCTCTCTTCTTCCTTGACTGACCCGTTAATTCAGGAAGAGTGGACATCAAACCCTAGCAGTTAACCATAAAATCATGGGACACCCCCATGATCTCCTACAAATGTGGAAACACTCTCCAAGGCTGTTTTCTTCCCCTATAAATAGTCTTGGACGAGTTTTAGTTCTGGTATGCAATCTCTCTCACCTTACTTTACTACATTTACACTTAAACTCTCATACCGATCACTTATTCACACGCCGGAGGTGGTTCGCAGGGTCCAACCCCTGCGCAATCACTTAACGTAGTGTTTTAGTATTTCTTATTTCAGGTTATCTCCAAGCTTGGCGTAATCACAACACCCCTCATTTCCTTTGATCCCCATCGAAGGCCTGGTAGTGCAAATTATTGTACAATCAGTGGCGCCATCCGTGGGACCCGCTACAATTAGTCCCGTTATTTCCAAGTAAAATAACCAAGTCAAATACACTCGCTATTATTCCGGCATGAATCCAGAAAGAGAGGTTACACCCCCACCGGGTTTCTCGTCTTTAACCCCTTTACCCGTAACTGACACCAACAACCTTCCGCCAATCACGGCCTCCACCTTTACCACACGATCTCACCCTGAAATAACGCCTAACCACCACGCATCAACATCAGCTAATCCAGAGCCCATCATTAGCCCCGCCTTTGTCAATGCTAATTACGAAGAACTAGAGTCCTTGTTAAGGGCTCGAAGGAGGCAAGTTAGAAACACGGAGATGCGAAGGGAGTTAGAATACTCCAGCGATGAGTATGACGAGGAGATCGAGATGGAACCAAGACCTTCGGTCCCTAGGGCTCATCACCCCATCCTGCGTATTGGGTCTCCTGCAGGTCGAAGGGCTGGAGGAAGGAATGTAGGTTTTGAGGGAGTCCCCGAAAGAACTCCCACTAGGAGGGAAGGAACTGTTGCCGAGGGCTCTAATGGGAGGAGCCAGCACAGAGAAATCACGGAGGTAAATCTACCTCCATTACTAGCAGCACATCTGGGGAGAACCGAATGAGGAGTTCCACTGCAGCCCTCCCACGCATCTGGTGTGGGAGGTAACCCAGGTTCGGTCAATACAGGAGGAAGTCTCCCTCCCGTGGGCCTGTATCCCCAGTTTCCGGTTCAAAGTTATCCTCCAAACCTTTATCCCCCCATGAATGGGCAACCTGGAAATCAGTATTCCTCACAAACTGCCGTACCCTATAACCATCCCATGATATACCCTCCATATACCATGTATAATGGTTACCCTCCAAACACGAGTACACCTCATCCTTTTTACACTAATCAACCCTCTTCAGGGGTACCCCCTCCTTATAATCCATACCATAATGTTCCCATGAACATACCACCTTACACCCACTCATACGCAGAGCCCGCAGGTCCTACGACACTCTTTGTAAGATGGATCGAAGACTATCCCTTGCCGGATGGTCTAAAGATGCCTTCACATATAGGCACCTACGATGGGAAGGGGGATCCAGATAATTTCCTGCATTTGTTCGAAGGAGCCATAAGGATGCAGAAATGGGTCATGCCTGTAGCCTGTCATATGTTTACGTATACCCTCCGAGATTCTGCACGTATTTGGTGGAATGGGCAGAAACCGGGAAGCATCATTAACCTTGATGATTTGAAGGCTAAATTTCGATCTCACTTCAGCCAACAGAAGAAGTTCACAAGAACACACCTCACGGTGCACAACATTAAATAGAAGGAGAACGAAAGCACGAGAAATTTCGTTACTAGGTACACTGAAGAAACTCTGCAGATTCTAGGCTTACACGAAGAGCAGCGCATCTCTGGCTTCGTTCATGGCCTACGCAACCGGAATCTTGTGGAATTCTTATCCACGGACCTTCCGGCAACATGCAAAGGCCTGATGGAAAAAACATACATGTGGATAGAGGCCAAAGAGGTATCTACCAATGGGGCTTCGGTGGAGAACAATAAAGGAGCGAAGCCACCTTCGTGGGAAGGACAGAAGAACAAACATAAAAGCCATAATAGGTTTACTCCCTACAACAAGGGTCTGAACCATGGCTTATTGGGAAATCTCACGAAGTCTCGGAGAGAGATTTTAGCGACAGAGAAAGCTGCCAAAGTCTTCGAGCCACCCCCTCGCATGGTGGGAAAAAGTAAGAACAGGGATACTACTAAGTATTGCCAATTCCATGAAGACTTTGGTCATGAAACAAACAGCTGTCGAGAGCTAAAAAAGCAGATAGAAGAGGCAGTAAAATCCGGGCAATTAACACATCTCGTAAAAGGGATAAGAAAGGGCAAAGAGAAAGTCACTGATACGCAACTAGGAAAGGATAATACCCCTCAGGAAGCCCCTATCCTAATGGTTCGATGGGATTCCTCCCAATTGAAAAGAAAGGCCTCCGAAAGGGAAGCATATGATGCAGGGGAAATAACGTTTCCGTCCGAAGCAGGAGGATCCCCTTCAAAGGATCCAGTGATCATTAAGGTCGTAATCTCGAATGTGGAGGTTAACAAAGTTTATATGGACTGCGGAAGTTCTTGCGAGGTAATCTACGAACATTGCTTTAGGAAACTCAGCCCTGCGATCAGATCCAAACGAATAGAGTCAAGAACGCCTCTTGTAGGTTTCTCAGGGGAACGATCATGGCCCTTGGGAGAAATACCTCTGGAGGTAACACTGGGAAGTGGAAAGCTTGCGAGAACCGAAATCATCAATTTTGTCATCGTAAAATCCAAGTCACCCTACAACATGTTAATCGGACGAACTGCCATGCAAAAGATGGGCATTGTGGTCTCCACGGTGCATGCAACAGTGAAATTCCAAACCACGAATGGTGTCGGAACCATATTCTCCAGTTATCACGAAGGGAAGCACCAGAAAGCCCAAAAGAATAAGGAAGAAGGTAATCGAAAGCGTACGATGGATATCAGAGAAGGCTCCGTTTCCAAGAAGCATGTGGAACTAGACGAATCTCACTCAGTACGAAAGGTAGAAATGGGGAAGCGACTCCCCGCCACTCTCAGAGAAAGATTGGGAAGACTGCTCGAAGCCTATGAAGATGTGTTTGTAGGAAAATATTCAGACGTAACAGGGGTTCCGAGACTGCTCATAATCGACGGCAGGCCTTTTAGCACGGAACACAAGCTCAATGAATCCAAACACATCAAACCGGTCAAGCAGAAGCCTCATCAGGTGACACCTGAACGAAGTGCAGCAATTAAGTAAGAAGTTGACAAACTCATAGCGGCAGGGATACTCCGAAGGGTAGAGAACCCACGGTGGGTTACTAATCCAATTGCAGCCCAACGGAGAAATGGAGAATGGATAATACAGTTAACTTCGAAGACATCAACAAAGCTTGCCAAAAAGAAAGCTATTTGTCGGTAGAAAAACAGCAACCATTGCCTGGAGTTCGTTGGGAATGCTTCCTTAGTACGAATATGGGATGCCATCAGATACAGATGGCGAAAGAAGACGAAGAAAAAACGGCCTTTCATGTAGGCAGAACCTCCTACTGCTTCAAACGAATGCCCTCTGGTTTACGGAACACCGAAGCCACTTACAATAGGCTGATTCGAAGGGTCTTCGAAAAACAGATAGGGAGGAACCTGAGAATTTGCAAAGGATACTTAGTCACGCAAAGCAAGACAAAAGAAGATCTCCTCCAGGATGTCGAAGAAACCCTCATGCAGCTAAGGAGGATCAACCTAAAGCTAAACCCAATAATGTGCTCCTTCGGCATTGAAAGGGAAGGGTCAAACAAACGCCCGTTCGTAAAAAGGATTCAGGCCAATCCAAACAATGAAGAAACCTCCCCAGAGATGCAAACTCAGAAAATGCAAGGGAGGATTCAAATATCTAAAAGACAAGTTGGAAATACTAAAGGCGTTTTATCGAAGGCTGTCAACAGGTCTTCATCTGTTTACAAAGTCCGCAATGAAGTCATCAACAACATATCCTATCAATGGAACAAGGAAGCCGAAACATCCTTCCAAAGATGGAAGAATTGCATGGAGGCCGTGCCAACGGTTGTGCCCCCAACCAGAGGAGAAGTGTTGTCCTTACACATTGCAGCTTCCCCTGATGAAATCGGTGCAATGCTCTTCGCGGAGAGAAGATGCATGCAGATACCAATATATTTCATTAGCAGGGCTCTACCAGACGTGGAACAAAGCTACGCAGCATCAGAAAAGCTAATTCTAGCTTTGGTTCACGCCACGAGACGTCTCCGAAGGTATTTCAAGGACCACCCCATCAGAGTACTCACGGATAAGCCATTCGAAAGAGCATTCTTAAACCCTGATGGAACACGGAGAATGGTCAAATGGGCTAAAGAATTGGAGGAATATGACATAGAATATGAAGAAAACGATCCTTTCGAAGGACAAAGTAATGAACCAGCTAAAACATACGAATCGAGTATGTCCTCCAACAAAAGAATCTTCCAAGAAGAAAAACACCACATAGGTGATTCAAAGACATGTTCGGTCCCACACAATCAGAAAAAAGAAGAACGTCTCGTATCCGGAATGGAGCAGCAGGCTTCGACAAATTAACGAACCTTTTATACTCCGAATCACAAGCTTCATAGCAATATGATACCTGTTTAATTGCAAGCATAATAAACAAGGGAGCTTTCTGGAACATACTTCGAGGAAGAACATGTGGAACAAGTCCAAATCAAAAGTAGCGAGGCTTACGCGTCAGCAACCCTCCTTCAGTATACGAATGACTTGCCATAACCTTCGTAAGTCCTACGTACAAGACTTGCAAATTTTTTCCTATTATGTATTAAACTCCTCTCGTTCGGGAAAAAAAGCATTAATGGTAGGTGTCTTAGTGTTCATTTGTACAAATGATGTAATCCTCCCCTACCCACTTAATGATATCACATGTTTCCCCCGAATCTTTTTTTGCATCTAACAATGAAGATTTGCTCAGCCAGGTAATTACAAGTTCAATGTTCGAAGGATGGAACAAGATACTTATGTCTTGTATGCTATTAAAACATCCAACACAATTCACATTAACTTTCCTAAAAGGTCTTAGGGTATGCAAAGCCCTTCACACTTAAAGGATGGAGACAGAGCGGGTCGCAACCCTCTGTCAGCAATTAAATTATACGATTGCTATTAAATCTTGTTTCAAAATACACACAATAAGGCTCCTTGTTCTAAGCCTTAGGATGTATATTAACATTTAATTAATAAACGATGAAGAGAAAAACATATAAGCAAAGATGGGAGCACGCCCATTGAATTTAACCATTCATAAAACGCGGCATATACCTTACGCTGCCCAAAAGATGATAGGTTTGTCTAAGTGCAACATAAACGTAAATTGTTCAGGACATACGACCATAGCATACACAGCATAAACAAACATTGTCT
The DNA here is from genome assembly GCA_014162995.1 of Artemisia annua. Classification (NCBI taxonomy): domain Eukaryota; kingdom Viridiplantae; phylum Streptophyta; class Magnoliopsida; order Asterales; family Asteraceae; genus Artemisia; species Artemisia annua. The sequence goes on along the minus strand of LBNU01018410.1, from coordinate 13,542 downwards.
TAAAGGGTACACGCCACCCTTGGAGCCAAATTACTGCAAACATTGCAGCCTTCACTTACAGGAGACTTGGGGGTCTCTTGTTGAACCGGAGATGCCTCGGGACTGGCCTTGCTGGGGGAAGATGCTTTCACCAAGTCAAACTTGGGAGAGGGGGGCTGCACAGCAGAACCTTTGCCCGGGGATTGAGGCTTCTCAGTGACCACTTTCGAAGATGAGGGCTCCTCAGGAGTTGCTTTCTTAGATGCAGGTTTCGCAGGGGTATCCTTCCTGCTCACAGACGTTGGCTTCACCCTACGCGGCTTCTTTGATAGAAGCGTCTCAACGGAGGCCATTGGGTCCTTGGTAGCATCAACAAGGAAGGGGTACTCTGCAGCTACGAGGAGATTGCATGCATGATCATACTCTGCTTTATGAGTGGCATAGTAATAAGCCACATCAGCCAACTCAACAAGCTTGTCAGTCGCAACAATTTCCTCCAGTGTAGTGCATTTCCCATGATAGATGGCAGCATTGACAACATCACCTATCATTTTCCCCACCTCGTCGCTATGATATAACTCCATGGCTATGTATGGAATGACCTTCGAGACAACAGCAGCCCTATCTTTTTAAGCGCATTATACTTGCGCTTGAGGCCATCGAGATCTTCACGTAGCTTGATCTCCAGCTCACCCAACTTTGACCTCTCTTCCTCGAGACCCTCACATCTAACCTCCAACTCAGCAATCTCCTCCTTGTACCCTACAAACTTTGCTTCCTCTTTTCGGAGTTTCTTACACTCTGCCTTTGCCTTGTTTAGATCCTTCTCCAAGTCTGCAATGTCAGTACGAAGGTCTTGAACAAGGGGATTCCGCTCAAGATCCTTCAAAGCCTCTTCACACTTGGCTTGAATCTTCGCAAACTATTGGTCCTTCTTCTTTTCTCTTGCCAAAATCTCATCCATCTTTTCCCTAGCAGAAGCAAGGGTCCGCACCACCTCCCTTGTTCGAGAATTGACATGATTATCCAGCACAACCTGTCTTGTATAACTCTTGTCGTGTAGATCACACAACTCCTCAATGGGCATGTTCGTTAAAACAGACCTCCAACTTGGTGGAGTGATGTGCAAAGCAAGACGATGGCAAGCCCCAGCATCAGGAAGCTCTTTGGTATTGGGAAGACCTGTGCAATACACAATCAATTAGAAGGCATGTAAAAATATTCTGGCTCGATTAATAGCACGTACACTTACCATGGATGTCTTCATCCAACGCTTCAGCAGCCTTTGTGGTAGTAACTTGACCCTTCTGCCTGGTGTTCCTGGGGGGAGGCGTTGGTAGCACCAATTTCCTTTTGGGATGGCCTTTACTGCTTTGGCACTCGTACCTTTCCTGTTTCGAACCCTGTCAGCAATGCCAGACGATGAACCAATGAAGGTCACCTGGTCATCCTCGGAGAGAGGGTCATCGGATTCTGCAACATTCTCCATCAACTGTGCAGTCTCCTCTGCGGTCACTGGCTTCGATTCTTTCACAGCCTTAGAAGGCTGAATAGAAGCTATAGGCTCCGCCATCTGGGCATCCCCCTCATGATTGTTAACTGAAACGGAGGGTGAGCCAACCCCATAGCTGACTTCATCAGGGTTCTTTGGAAGAAAGCTCGCCTCTCTGGCACCATCAGCAACAACAAAGTTCCGGAACGACATTTCTGCAAAACAAAAGAAAGAAGCTAAATATCATCAGATAAGTTGTTTAAATTTATTTAAATAAGAGTGTACATACTTTTTCCATCACAAAATATTTCAGGCTTCATGGGAGAACCCTCCCAATGGTCAACAATACCAGCCATGTAAAGAATGGGCTCGGGGAATGACTGAACATTCACTGGATGGCGAACNAGACGATGAGCCAATGAAGGTCACCTGGTCATCCTCGGAGAGAGGGTCATCGGATTCAGCAACATTCTCCACCAACTGTGCAGTCTCCTCTGCGGTCACTGGCTTCGATTCTTTCACAGCCTTGGAAGGCTGAATAGAAGCTATAGGCTCCACCATCTGGGCATCCCCCTCCTGATTGTTAACTGAAACGGAGGCTGAGCCAACCCCATAGCTGACTTCATCAGGGTTCTTCGGAAGAAAGCTCGCCTCTCTGGCACCATCAGCAACAACAAAGTTCCGGAACGACATTTCTGCAAAACGAAAGAAAGAAGATAAATATCATCAGATAAGTTGTTTAAATTTATTTAAATAAGAGTGTACATACTTTTTCCATCACAAAATATTTCAGGCTTCATGGGGGAACCCTCCCAATGGTCAACAATACCAGCCATGTAAAGAATGGGCTCGGGGAATGACTGAACATTCACTGGATGGCGAACAAGACACTGGTACAACGGATTCCTCCGAACAGTATAAGGCAACTCATCGTTGAACCGTTTTTTGTCAAAACTGTATGCTTCGTTCACTAACGCAGGGTACTCCGGAGGTATTATTGTATTTTGAATGTAAAAGAAACTACCTTTCCAATCCGTAATGTTTGTAAAAGGCTTTAACAGTATGGTTGGAACATCAGGTTCACCTCTTTTTGCCAAAGTTAACCAATTCCCACCCGGGTACAGGTTCGTAAAACCCCTAAGCACTGTTAGTGTAGGCTCATATCCATAGGCTTTACACATCACAATGAACTTGGTAAGCTTAGCCAGGCCAAATGGGTTGAACCTAGAGATGTGTACTTGGTAGTATTGCATAAACTCTAAAATCAAAGGGTGGATTGGTATTCTAAAGTTTGACAACTTAAACGCATGGGTGTACAGACCTACATATCCCTCAGGAGCATCAAATACAGTTTGATTTTTACTAGGGAGCATTATCTTAAACTCTTTTGGAATAGGATAATCCTCAAGAAAGGCACGTAATTCCTCTTTTGATAAAGTACATTTTTGTTCTTTAATTACAAACTTGTTGTTTTTGGCCATATTAATTAACGAAGAATACTACTTCTACGATGAAATATAGCTTAATTAAGAAGAGATTTACCTTTTTGCGAGGGTTAATAACGGATGATACTGTGTGTTTCGATTGCACGCAGTAAGAGAGATGAAATTTTGGGCGAAGAGGTAAAAGTGATTTAGGGTTTGGGATAGAAAACTTTTATATCACTAGTTTTCTAAATCTGAACCGTACACGTGTCCTTATGGTTTGGGTATATCCGGATTTCAAAAGGATTGTATAGTTTGAAAAGACTTTTACATATACCAATGTTAGTGTTATAAAGGGATTAGGTATAATAAGTTTGAACAATTATGACTGCATTTAATGCGAGATTGATGGGATATGTGAGTATTTTTTGCATTTTTTGAACAAAGAATTGGTTGATTCCGTGTAGTTTTAGTAGCTAAGTCGTAAGCAATGTACCTTCGTACATGTACATCACTTTCGACTAGGGGGCTTGATAATGTACCCTCCGAGTAGGTCGAAGGACTCCCCTTCGGGTCTACTCGAAACCTACATAATCGAAGGCTCTGGCTAGCCTCCTAAAACTTTCTATAGCATAAAACTAATCTCTTATGATCTAGTTACCAGCTGGGAATTCGCCAAACGAAGGAATAAGCCCTCCGGGGTATTCTCCAACGAACATAAGATGGAAAGAGGGTAAGACCAAGTCTTACCCACGTCCCCCGTCTTATCCATGTTCTCTCTTCTTCCTTGACTGACTCGTTAATTCAGGAAGAGTGGACATCAAACCCTAGCAGTTAACCATAAAATCATGGGATACCCCCATGATCCCTACAAACGTGGAAACACTCTCCAAGGCTGTTTTCTTCCCCTATAAATAGTCTTGGACGAGTTTCAGTTCTGGTATGCAATCTCTCTCACCTTACTTTACTACATTTACACTTAAACTCTCATACCGATCACTTATTCACCCGCCGGAGGTGGTTCGCTGGGTCCCACCCCTGCGCAATCACTTAACGTAGTGTTTTAGTATTTCTTATTTTCAGGTTATATCCAAGCTTGGCGTAATCACAACACCCCTCATTTCCTTTGATCCCCATCGAAGGCCTGGTAGTGCAAATTATTGTACAATCAGTATTATAGAAACACATTTTCGATGGACCGGATGCATTTTAGATGCGTTTTGAAAAAAATGATGATTTTTTTCAAAAATTAACACTAAATCGTAAAAATCCATAAAGGTCCAAGTACCCGCGGGAACCCCCTAGTTCCGTCTTTGATCAAACCCATCAAAAAAACAAATGTAATGGTCACCACCAAACCAACATATGAAAATACCACACTTTATACTTCATAAGCACACAAAAAAAAAGTGAGAAACTGTTTGGTAGTCTGCACCATCAAACTATTTTCAAAATGTAAGGACCACACAATCGATCTTTCTGTGTTATAGTGTTGGCGCGTGGTTGGCGGCGCCACCGGGTGGTCGACCACATTTTTGACAAGCCATTGATTCTGAATGTTTGACTATTCATCGATATTAAATAATGAGATTAAAAAATTGTTTAAAGTTTTTAATTAATAAACAAGCTTTCGTACCAGAGTCCTGTCTTTGTCGTCTTTTAATTACTCTATTACAGAGTACCTTTTTTAATGTACTTTTTGTTTGCGTTTACCGTTTCAAAAGCTATTTTAATTTTTTATTTACCATATTTCGTTTTCTTGGTGTTTTTTTTTATTTTTAATATCATATAATCTTCTTAATGATGAAACTTTTCCAAGTACATTATGAATCAATTTCGGATCTGATGATCATCGTTTTGCTTTTACATATCCCACAGTAAAGTCAATGCTATATATTAAGAGGAAATTTCCAAAAAAGGTATAAAAACCTTTGGGTATTTCATGATTTGGTCACCAATTAACCCCTTTTCTCATTTTGGTCATGCTTGACTGCTCGATTCCATCCAAATTTTAACACGTGTCATTCCTTTTGTACTTTTTCTTAGAGAAGGTACAAAAGGAATGACACGTGTCAAAATTTGGGGAGTCGAGCAGCTAAGCAATCAAAGGAATGACACATGTCAAAAACTGGGTGGAGCCGAGCAGTTGAGCATGACCAAAATGAGAAAAGGGGTCAATTGGTGACCAAGTCATGAAATACCCAAAGGTTTTTGTACCTTTTTGGGAATTTCCTCTATTAATAATTAACGGTTGTTTGTGTTTAATAATGTTCTTTGTTTTATGATATTTTATTCTTGTTATTTCGACAAACCTAACTACCATGGACTACTTTTCTCATTTGAACTAGGTTGAGCAAAATGTATCATGGTTTAAACCGAACTCATAAACTGGCCCGACTGAACCGAACTAAACATATTTGATCCCGTCCTCGGTTCACATTTTTATTCGTATTCGGTATGTGGTCCTATCCGGTCCGGTTTGATCTACGCAAAACCGACCAATCTATATTCGTTTTTATTGCTCATGAGGTATACGCCTTGATTCTATCAAGACTCGAGATAGGTAAATTCTTCAAGTATTAAGAGCTTTATACATTCAAATTATGGTAGAAATGTGTAGAACCGTGGGGGGGGGGGGGAAGGGTGAATACGTTTTTTTTAACTTATTTTAAGTTTAAGTAAGTTAAGTGTTAACTTTGCATACAAGTGCGTAAACAATAAAACAATATAAATCGTATGTAAAGAAATAAAAGAGTTAGGGAAGAGAGAACAAACACAACGATTTATACCGGTTCGAGATGAGGGGTTTAGATCATTCATACATCCAATTACGAATCCGCATCACCTATAATATTAACTAGTACTAAATTCTTGTGGTTGATAAACCGTACAACGTAGCTTTCACCGATCTGCACCTAGACCCAAGCTAGCACCTAACGGGGTCTACACTTGGAACCATACACAAAGACCTCGAGAACTCTCCACAACATTACAACGAATTCTACTAAAGAAGTACCAAACCCTAAGCTTGACCGGACCTGGTACAAGACTTTACACCCTTGCTTCTCCGCACCCAGATTTAGAATTTAACACACTTGCTTCTTTGCACCCGGAGTAAGACTTAGTTACAAATGATTTTGAGACTTTACGTATTGTTACAAGACAACAAGAATACTAGACTAGAAGACAGAAGAATAAAGACTCTAGACAATACAAAAGAGTGAATTAGGTTATTGTGTATTTTTCTCTTGCAAAGAAAGACTCTAGAAAGATGTTTACACACAAGAAGGATTAGAAGACTTAGAGAGATATAAAAGAGAAATAAGTGGGGAGAAATATTTTGGCAAGAGGTAATGTGCAAACATGGAAAGAAGGTTTTATTAAATGGGACTAGACATTTTGACACAATCTCTTTAAGTCCTAATCCACTTATGATATCACAAAACATCTTAAATATCATGTATAAACATGTATTGAAAGATCAAACTTTTTCCAGTAACAGAAAAGCCGACGTTGAAAAACCGAGCGCGCAAAGACAACAACCGGTATGCCAGTCTGGCTCGTCCCAGTTTGTTGGACGTTTTCTTCGTTTGCTTTTGGTTGTGAGCTATCACTAATGAATTTAAATGTCTCCTAACATACGTTTATTGTCATTAAAACATAAGAAATATATATGTACAATATTTGCACCAACAAAATGTTTTAGTCATTACATGATTTTATCTCCTTTGATTCATCTATCCCAGATAGATCTCATCAAAGATTCTTGTTCCTTTGAACTTCCATCCCATATGGATTTCATCAATGACTTTGATTATCTTCTGAACTACTGTTCTGGATATCCAAAAACTTTTCAATCATAGATTTTAAAAGAAACATGTTAGATATATTAAATTTCAAGTTAAATGTTTTAAACCTTAAAACATTAAAACTAAAGAAGTTTTAAAACAAGCCTTGAAACGGGTAACAACTAGTTTCTAAATAATGACATGAATTTAAATTGTTTAAAATCCTAAACCAAAATGATGCACGATCCTAACTGTCATCTTATAGAAACTCTGCACGCATTCTTCACAAAGCTGTTGCAATAGCTTTTGTCGAGTGTCACTATTCACCTATCATCTATTGTGTCTTTCAACAGGTTAGATTTTGTTACTTATCTAACGAAGTGAGAGTCAGCAATTTAGTTATGTACCAACCTGAGGTATTAGGAGTATTCTATTTGTCCTTGCTGGCTAGACCATTTGAATAATTTTTAGGCCAATGACCTTTGTCACCGCATTTGAAGCAACTAGTTTCATTTATGGACTTGTTGCTATTCAATACTTGCATGGAAGATTTACTCTTCCATTTTCCTCTGCCTCCTCTTCCTTTCCAGTTGCCCTTGTTTTTGCAATGCTTCCTATCAGTAATCATCAGCACATCCTTTGACTTCTGCTCCATGCCTCTTTGTATAGTTTTCAACATGTTGTGAAGCTCAGCTACCGTCCCACCTTGTAACACCACAAAATTTGAAGTTTTAGTTTCGAATATTAAATAGTATTTTTATGAATATAGAAAGTTATTAAAGTTAGCATTTAACATGACTAGTTGGATACCCGCGCACAGCGGCGACGAAAAAATATAGTTATAATAGAAATATAATGAATGAATTGCTAATCCAACTCTCCCACAATTTCCGTACCCACTTAGTGAATTCGTTACACAACACTCCGAAAGTATATGTGTTCGTTATATGTGTTTATTTCGGTTTCTCGTAACTTTCCCGTGACATTATTATTCTCGCATAAAGACACTCACAATTTTTTATCCGTCAAACACTCCTCCAAAAGTTATAATTTTGACGAATCAAGTTTGTATTGATTCAAATAAAGGTTAAAGTTGTAAAACTTTGAATCAAAATAACCCATTAAAAATGCAAAAACTAAGGGTGCGTTTGGTTTGTAGATGAGATTAGAATTGGATTTGGATTTGGTTTATGATTTGGATTTGAATTTCTTTTTGAGGTAAGAGAAAAAAATATATTTAATTAAAATTAAAACTTAAATTATTATTTAAAAATTAAAAGTGTGTATGTGTGTGAGAGAGATAGATACATTGAAAGTGTATATGTGTGTAAGAGAGTGTAATTAATTAAAACCCATCTAAAACCTACCTTACTTGCCTCCTACGGGTTTTTGTGGGCCTCATATCACTTTTTAATTCTAAACCCCCAACCAAACAATCAAATTTAGAATACAAATCAAAACCCACCTCAAATCACCCCAACCAAACGCACCCTAAAAACTTATAAAAATATCTCAAAATGGATGTTTAATTAAAGAGTACAAAATTTTAGAAAATATGGTGAAATTAGATTATTAAAAAAATAAATAGATCAAAAGATATTTTGATTTAAAAATAAAGGTGATTTTTTAGTTGAGACATGACACATGTCACTCCATAATTGGAGCTCCTTATCTTAATTTTTAGTGGAGCCCACAATTTAAATGATTTATATAGTAGTATAGATAAGGATCTGTTAAAAAATAAGTTTATTGAAAAAAAAACTTCTGTGTAATAGAATTAACGACATAGACTAACGGTGCAAAAGTAGAGTTAAGGTGTAAAAGAACATAAGTACCCTTATGGGCTTATAACCTATAATTACAGGGATTTAACCCCTCAATCTCAAATAGAGGTGAGCGCGGTTCCGTAACCGCATGGAAACGAACCGGAACCGAGAGAATCGAGAACCGCAAAATGTATATTTTAAGAACCGAGAACCTGACCGAAAATCAATCGGTTCCGGTTCGGTTCTCGGGTCAATTTCGGGTTTCTACCAGATTGGAACCGAAAATTTCTAAGAAACACATACAAATTCACAACTATAGTGTACACACAATTCTTTATCGTCAAATTAAACTGTCACTCTATATTAGGATCATAAGCTACCATTGAAACTTCAACATATTCAAAGACAAAGATGAGTGCATATATACTGTGTGTAAACTTTCATAACATTTACAATGATATGCATATGTGACACTAACAAATGCAGTAACAATATAACAAAATCAAGTAATATAAATATATAAAGTGATGCTATGTGTAGCAAAGAAGATGACGCACATAGAAGAACCATCCATAATATATTTTTGTTAGTTTGCTACACACAGATGTAACTACAAGTATGTATAAGATTAGTAGCCATCAACTCATTTTTTATAGTAACATAAACATAACGATAATAGAAAATATAGCATATAAAAAGAAAATCTAATTGATACACATTAACAAAAATAAAACTTGTTTGTAACGAGTAATGATATGGTCCATGCTTGGTTTCATAAAAACTAAGAAATTATACAAATGCATAGTGTTAGCATTAAAGAATTGTATAAAGAAGTGATGATCATTCTAATCCTAAGAACTTTGTAATGTGTCGTAAACGTGTGATAGATTAGTCACTTGGGCTTGTGGACTTAGTAAGCTAATATGTTAGAAGTTATATTGTATAAGCCTTATTGTATAACCCAAGTCCACCAAGCCCAAGCCCATAGAAAGCCTTATGTATGAAAGTATAAAAGGCTCAACGTACTTCATTTGTGTGTGTGCTTGAGTGTGTGTATGTGTGTTTTTTCTAGTAATACATGTTCTCGTTTTCATCTCTCTAGTTTCACATATCATACATATATATCTTAAGTTACCATTCGATCTACATATTTAGTGTGATAAGGTTGATATCATAGGTCCTAACAAGTGGTATCAATAGCCAAACAACGATTTAGGAGTGTGTAGAATTCGTTTTTTTGTTGAATCTTTAGAAGAAAAGTTTATGTTTTTTTTAAAAAAACCGTACCTTTTTTTTTTTCTCTTAAAAAAGGTTTGATTTTTAAGTTTTTTTGTTAAAGTTTTTGTTTTTATTGAAGATTTAGTGTTTTTAAAGAACTTTTGCAAAAGAAACCGATTAAAAACGTTAAATAGAGTGATTTGTAGGTGATTTGTTGTGAATATTGTTGGGTGAGAGTTGATTTTCGGTGGTATTTCTTCGCTGCTAGTTGACTGCTGCGAGTTGATAGTGACATGTTTGTCTGGATGTGAGTTGTCTGTTTGATTGGATGCGAGTTGATTCACTGCGAGTTGATTTTTCTTGATGCGAGTTGATCGCTGCGAGTTGAGTTTCTCTTCACTGCTGGTTGACTATATTCTTCGCTGCGAGTTGACTATATTCTTCGCTGCAAGTTGAGTTTCTCTTCACTGCTAGTTGACTATTTTCTTCACTGCTAGTTGACTACCTTCTCCATCAAGAGGACTTATTAATTTGTGCTCAAATCACGTACAACAATTCATCAAACCAACTCACATCCAACAACAATTCATCCAATCAAATCACAATCAAACAACAATTCATCCAACCAAATCACAATTTAACAACAATTCATCTAATCTAACTAACAATCTTCACGAGTAACACAACTTACAACAAACACAACTCCTACATCGTTGGAATGATCCAAGATCAACTTTATCTTACATACCTTCATCAATGGCAACTCAACAAGATATACATGCAGCTGGTGCTGAAAACCGACCTCCCATGCTGTCAAAGGGTGGTTATTCACAATGGGCTAGTCGTATGATGCGCTATCTTAAGAGCAAACCAAATGGAAAGCTTCTTATCAATTCCATTTTGGAAGGACCATTCAAACCACGACAAATACTAGACCCTGGTGATCCTAATGGAACCCCCACGTACAACCATTCTACAGAGATCAGACTGAGGCTGACTACACTGAGGAAGATAAACAACAAATTGCAACTGATGATCAGGCATTTCATCTCATCGTTCTTGGTTTACCAGAAACAACTTATGCAACTGTTGACAGTGAAGGAAGTGATCATGCAGTCTGGGAATGGGTCAAAAGGTTAATGTACGGGACAGACATTGGGAAGCAGGAAATGGAAACACAATTGCTGAAGGAACTACGCAAGTTTACTTCAATTCCTGGTGAATCCATAAAGTCGTATTATCTCAGGTTCTGTAAGATAATGAATGACTTATCCAGAGACAATCTATCATAGACGAACATTGCTAACAACACAAATTTTCTGAATGAGTTATAACCCGAATGGGGAAGATACGTCACTATCGTTTATCAGACAAATAACTTGCATGAAGTTACCTATGATTAGTTGTACGACTTTTTGAAGCAGAATCAAGCTGAGGCAATTGAAGTAAGGGCTGAATTACTAGCTAAAAAGCATGATCCTCTCGCACTCATTGCTCAAACACCAACACCTTTACCAGTGAACATACAACATCAACCATCATCATCTTCCACTCACAACTACATGCAACAACAATACATTCCACAACATCAACCTGCTGTAATCCCGCAACAATAATTCTACCCACAACAACAACAAGTTATTCCACAACAACAATATACACAATTCCAAGAACCAGAGTTCACTGACAATGATGAATCTACTGTTTCTTTGACACAAGCATTTGCTCTTCTGACAAAGGCATTCCAAGGACGCTATTCGACACCAACAAACAACAACCAAAGGATTTCATCGAACACTCGCAACAGGCAGATCGCTCAGCCGAGTTTCAATATGGGTAATCAGAATATGCAGAATCAGTTAGGTCAGTATGCAGGGAATCAGATGGGTCAGTTTGTTGGAAATCAGAGGGGTCAGAATGTTGGAAATCAGGCAGTGGGTAATCAGGTTGGAAATGTTGCAGCTCTAGTTTTTGGGAATTATGGAAGTGTGAATGTGAATCAGGGAAACCCGATAAAGTGTTTCAACTGTCAGGGTGTAGGTCATATGGCAAGGAACTGTCCCACTAAGCCGAAGAAAAAAGATCCCAGAGTATTTGCAGAAAGCATTGATGTTGTCTCAGAAGGAGAAAGCAGGGTTTTAGTTGAATGCAGAAGAAAATGACTATATGGCTCTTATGGATGACATGGAAGATCGAGAGGATATCGACGTGAACTGCATCTTTATGGCAAATCTTCAAGAGGCTAAGTACGACACAGATTTTGACACGCCTCCTGTCTATGACACCAATTCAGCATCTGAGGGACCAATCGACAATACATGCAACAATAATGATATATTTGATATGTCCCCTCATGAGGAACAACATTCTGAGACTCTACCACTCACTCATGATACATACCTGGACACGCCGAGTTGTAGCAATATTGATTCGGCAACTCCCGATATGAATCATATTGGAGGCTCAGTTTCACAGCATGCTGAGAATGATGAGGAAACACGTGCTTTATTTGAATCATTATTGAACAATTGTAGTATTGAAATTGAGAAAGTGAAAAAGGTCAATTGCGATGTTAAGGCCGCGAATGAGAAATCGACCACTGAGCTTGAGAGATACAAGGAAAATGAAAAAACTTTTCAAATTGATACAAAACGAGAGTCTGAATTTGAAATTCGTTATAAGAAGTTACTTGTTAAAGATAGGGAATTGCAAAACAAATTTGATACTTGATTGTATAATAAATTGCACGACCAGGCCTTTGATTGTGATCAAAGGATACAGAGGATGTTGTGGTTGAGCCAAGATTGTGTCTAACCTGAAAATAAGAAATACTAAGACAATAGTTAAGTGATTGCGCAAAGGTTGGGCCCTGCGAACCACCTCCGGCGTGTGAATAAGTATTTGGTATGAAAAGTTTTATCAAAAGGTAGAGTAGTGGAGATTGCATACCAGACTTGTGACTTGTCCAAGACTATTTATAGGGGAGGAAAATAGCTTGGAGAGTGCTTACACATTTTTCGGAGATCATGGGGGTGTCCTATGAGTTATGGCAACTGCTAGGGTTTAGTGCCCCACTCCTCCTGGTTTAGCGGGGGAGCTAAGGAGGGAGATGAGACGTGGGTAAGACTTGGTCTTCCCAATGTTTGGACTTGGCATTGTTCCGTCCTTACAACTTATCGAAGGATACCCCGAAGGGCTTAATCCTTCGACNGCTTACACATTTTTCGGAGATCATGGGGGTGTCCTATGAGTTATGGCAACTGCTAGGGTTTAGTGCCCCACTCCTCCTGGTTTAGCGGGGGAGCTAAGGAGGGAGATGAGACGTGGGTAAGACTTGGTCTTCCCAATGTTTGGACTTGGCATTGTTCCGTCCTTACAACTTATCGAAGGATACCCCGAAGGGCTTAATCCTTCGACTGGCGAATTCCCATTTGGTAACTAGGTCACTGGTGACTAGTTTTACGCCAATGAAAGTTTTAGAAGGCTAGCCAGAGCCTTCAATTATGTAGATTACGAGCAGGACCGAAGGGGAGTCCTTCGACCTGTTCGGAGGGTACATTATCAAGCCCCCTAGTCGAAAGTGATGTACATGTACGAAGGTACATTGCTTACGACTCTATCACCAAAACTATATACAAAATGTTGGGAATAAAGCTAACAGTTACCACTGATAGGCTTGTGGAAGATACTGCTGAAGAATGCACTAGCAGTGGAAACTCATTACCACTGCTAGTACATATTATTACCACTGCTTACTAGATAACTGTTATGTATTCGTGTATAGATAAGTATAGAATAGATCTTGTGAATATTCTATTTAGATAGCATTATACTTATCTTGTAAAGGACTCCTTGTGCTATAAAAGGAGATCCTA